>CM072863.1:8480000-8727500 GCA_036937835.1 Pampus argenteus | reverse complement strand
TTATCAATTTTAGCCTGGAGCCTGCTTACAGTATTGATAGCCTTTAACAACTACCACCTTCTCTCTGGGAGGTGAATGTTCAAGTATTCGTGGACACTGAGCTATGACCAAATACTATATTTCTCTGCCTCTTTCTCTCTGATACTGAATTTGAAAATTAAAAGACAATGTCAGCCAGGAGTAGCCTGAGAAGAGTTTGGTGTGTGTATTTGTGTATACGGTACCGTGGCTGGATGTGGTTGTCTCAGTTTCCTCCACACTCTGTTGTGTTGCGATGCTTCCTGCCCTTTTGTCTCTCTTGCGGTGCCGAGAGCTGTGGGCCTTGTGGTGACGATGACTCTGCCTGGGCATTCGAACACCCACAAACAGAGTCCTGTGGCCTGGAAAAGAAACAACGGAAGTGATATTACTTTTGTCACTGAGTAATGCTTTGATACCCATACTTTGTGATTATTATATAAGAGAAACAGTGGGGATTTCAGTAACTGCTCATCAGATGGGTATAGGGGAGGACAAAATGAATAGTAAGTACATTTAATTCTGGCCTCTCTAATGAGATCCTGTGAAATCATAATTAGAGAATAAAAAATATGGATTTATACTGTATTCCAGACAGACCAAATGAAAAAAGAAGAGAAAAATAAAACAGAATAGGTACTGCTAAAAGGCAAAAGCAGAGTTAAATAGGATGCACTGTCTCTCAGCTCAGACGGTTAAAGAAAGACAGAAAGCCATTAAACTGACGGTCAGATGTTGGCCTGAAGCTCCGTGGAGAGATTCGACACTCTGCTTCCGGTCCTACATTAGTCTCAACCACTGCCAACTTCAATTATCATTATTGCTTTCAGTGTTGAATGCAAGACAACAAGAGGCTGAAGGCACATGGCACTGACAATGATGGAGCGTAATATGAATATCAAAGCAGAAATGTCTAAAAATAAATTTGAAATCAGAAAATTAATAAAAACTGTTTGTCAAACTGTGTGTGTGTGTGTGTGTGTGTGTGTGTGTGTCTGTGTAATAAATGTATTTTGGGGTGCAATGAGAATACAATGCTTTGAGCAGCAGCTGAGTTCTCCATCTCTGAACATATTATTATCCCCCCAGGAAAGCAGTAATGGGCATACAGACACACACAGACACACAAACACACACACACACCTGCCTCTCCCCGTGATGACAGATCAACTCTCCAAGCCTACTCTGGATAGATGGAGGATTCATTATTAATGTTCAGCCCTATTCAACTCCACCAGACAAGGAGACAAAATAACATCTCAATGTCCTAAAAACTGTTCATATTGTAAAACTGTCTGCCCATGCATGCATACACACACACACACACACAGGAAGTATGATCTGCCTTTTGTTTTCTTTGGGTTCTTGTAAGTCTTATGTTGAACCAACAGCAGAGTAAGTTGCTTTTTCCACCTGTACAGGTCACTCACCTTCTAGTTCCTCCTTCTCATAGTGGATGTTGAGCACTGAGCTGGTCCCTCCCTGGTCAATCACCACCTCTTCATCGGGTCTCTGATGAACATGCAGATACACAAAAGACGTGTGAGTATAATGCTACTACGAGTGACATTCGGTGCAGATAATAAGCTTCTTTACAATGTCCCTCTGTTTTCATACTGTGTTTATGGAAAAGTACAACTTTGTAAATCACGTTCAGCCCTTCAAGATTATTCCTTGAAAGGAATCCTAAAAGGTCATCATGTCTAGACGTGTCCTGTTTAAGAGAGGTGACTGACACTATAACAAGAGCCACTAATTGGTAAAACTAGTGTGAGCTTTTCAAAGATGAGCATCAAATCCCAGACAGTCTATTCTCAGCCTGTCTGGCACACACACAGGTAGGCATGCACACACACACATCCATATAAGCTCATGCATAAACACATACCAGAGGTAAACAGTATGAGTATGATTCAGTAGGAGAATGTGCTATGCTGTACTATCCAGGGAAAATCAAATTAGCAGAGTGGCACACCCATCAGTGCACTGCTGGTGGGAAACTGCTGCAGGATGTTGCTGTGTAACTCAGTAACAAGACATTCTTTAAAATCTGTTGTTTTCTCATGTGCAGTAGTTGTCATGTATCGGTCCTATGATAATGAGGGCATCGTAAAGCAGAGTAGTACTCCAGAGAGGCTCTGGAGTTACTCTGCCGCTGCAGTGTCTTTATATACAGTGTCTTCATTCATCTCATTTCTTATTTCTGGTAATCCCTCACATCCTGTTTAAGGCTCAGCACCAAAGTATAAATCAGTTTGTTGCGAGGGTTTGATCAAACCATTCCTTGCTTTCTGGCAGAAATGTAACTTTGACTCAGATAGAATAATAGACACACTCCTGAATGTAAATGCAACTTGATGCTTTATGTCTCTGTGTGAACATATGTAAGAATTTGTGAATGCCGGCTATATGCTGGCTATGCCGCTACCAATAAAATCAATAGGTACAATCTATAAATACATGCACATGGTTCAGGGGTTGCATAAGTCCACACATGCCTGCCAACAGCAATGTACAAATGTATTTGACTAACTGGACACATACACACATGTACACACTGGTGTATCAATGCAGCTCTCTATATACCACCCACTCTGAAAGCATACATGATCTGTATGCACTGGATGTGTTTTTGTGAGTGTGTGTGGGGTGGTGGATTGAACATAAGACTAAAATATTCAACATTTGGCAAAACTGGCACCCACTCTTCAAATATGATTAATGACTCACAGCGTTATACCTAATGGAAAAATAAATCAATTTGGAAATATTTATAATTAGATGAATTGAAACACAGACATAACATCGGAAGACTTATCCAACTGAGAAATGGCACAGCAGATGAATATACAAGAGCGTTATCATTCAACAATGAAATAATGTAATAATTAGTTAGTTATCTAGTGTTATTGTCCACATGTGTGTGGACATCAGAACAACATGTAAGAGTAGGATCCTCATTTAATCAGGTGCAAAACATTAAACTTTGTCTTAGGTGAAAAATAAAACTATATTATGTTAATGAAAGTGATTGGTCCCTTCAATAAATCTAATTTGTGTGTGTGTGGTGCTGGGTGTATTGGGATTGTGTGTATAGAGCAAAAGCAAGCAGTGATTTTTTTTTTTTAATTCTCCTGGGGTTTAGCTGGTAAAACACTACGCACAGTTTATTGATTTAAAAGATCCCACTTTTGAATCATGCTCATTTCTGCCTGTAGTTATGAAAAGTGATAAATGAGGATGGTGCTGTGTGTTTGTCTCTTCTTTTTGCAGAATGTATTTACATCTACACTAAAGTCCTTAAGCTGTCTTATTGCATTAGCCACTCCATGCTGCTAGAAACAGAAATGTCAAGCATATTAGCTCAAGATTGTGATAAGAAAAAGCTAATTAACATTTGGTATAGACAGATAAATGTCTTACCCGATCATAAGCAAGACTTTAAATCCAACTCCAAAAGCTTTCCTTTTGTTTTTATGCCAGCTGCCCTGATATCAATTCAAACAGTCACTTATAATTCACACAGTTTGGGATCCCAAGACGTCCACTTAATTCACAGGTGTGGGTGGCCCAGTGCTGGCTTGCTGCCTAGCCTCCCGCTACTCTCCACCATATCAGCGCTATGGGATTTCTTTCTCTTTCCATGACTGAACACTTCTTTATCCCAAGACAATTCTGTCCTTCTACAGAAAAAGGCTTCTCAATTATGAAGTCAAGTCATGCTGCTACCAACCACTGAATGCGACTCGTGGTTTTATAATTATAAACCTTAATCTTTGTAAATGATGAATTACATATTTAAGCATACCTAGCTGAAAAGTTGATGTCCTTTCGTTTTGTTGCTATTTTTATTATAATTACTACTATAATACTTTATTGTATTCCTCAATTGTATTCCTCACTGTAAATACAACAAAGAAAATAATAATGACTCTTGCAATTTCCTTATTGATTTCTTAATTTCTGATGGTGTTACTATAGGTCAAAAAGCATCAAAGTTTTATCTTGTACACAGAACCTCAATGCTTCGCAATTAAAAGAAGTACAAAAATGTCCTTGACTCTGACTCAGGAGTCTGAAGATTTCTAAATATATATATATATATATATAAAAAAAAACTACACAATAATACAGTGGAGTCTGTCTGCTTTTATCCCAGTTTAAAGTAATGCAGCTTTTATTGCACAAGGCCTAACTATATGCGCAGACAGATGTATAGGATCTTGCAATGAGAATAATCCTTAATTGATGACGTCCAGAGGAAACATAACCATATATATATATACACAGCTGACAAATATACTGTAGATATTTATATAATTATATGAAAAACAGCCACATTTTTTCATTACAGCTGATAACATTTTTTGGCAAACTTGACAAATGTGACAGACTGACATGTAGCACTGTTTCCAAGTGTTATTGTATTGAAAACAGTATGTTAGCGTACATTTGTCTCTCTCTCTTTCTCACACACACACATACACACACACAGTCAGAGCAGCCGTGGCTGGTGAATTAGGGCTTCTACGCAGTGTGTGGGTTTAGACTCAGCTCCATTAGAACTGGAGCTTTACCGAGCATACATATAGACGCCAACAAGAGAGCATGGATGAGAGAGAGAGAGAGACACTATAAAAGCTCTTTGGCCCTGAAAGGACGTCAGACCATCAATTTGTTTGGATCCATTTGGTACACACACACACACACACACACACACACACACACAAAGTAAAAAGTAAAGGGAGAAAATCATTCTCTTGGGACTCATTCAATAACTACAGAGTGGGTGAAATTGTGTTTCAGAGAGCAGGGGACATGATACAAACACATTTCATTTTTTAGATCATCTTTTGTGAGCTCAGATAATGTTCAGATATATTCTGGAAATCCATGCCGTGATTATGACGTTCCTTCTCATGCATGAGTCCAATCAGAATATAACAGCGTGTCTGTTTTCATCCCGGTCGCAGTTCACTTGGGCTTTTTAAAGGGCACCTTCCTAATGGCAAATTCATGCAGGTATGTGTTTTTTCAACAGGTTAATGGTTCCCTGTCATTCACAACTCACCTCCCTTGTGTCACATTAGGTGCTACAGCTAATTAAAAGTTCACATGGCACTTGAAGGTTTGTTTACTTTCTCTGTGGGAGAGGGCAAGCACATCTGTAACCCTCTGAACATAATGCGTGCATTATTTTCGACTGACAGAGCAAATAATTTGTATTTTGCTGCCTGCTTCTATCTCTTGGCAACAACCATCATTTTTCTTTACTCTTGTCCTCCAGCTCCTCATTCACAGTGCTGGGGAGGATTTATGACTCAAAAATAATTTTCCACACAGATTACTGCCACCCTACCACAGAAGCTGTCCACGGCTAGTCACAAAATGGCTGTCTGTCCTTGGGTTTATGTCCTTTAGAAACATATCAATGGTAAGCATCCATGGGAGACACACACTGGAGCTGCCTTGTGGCTAGATATATAAGAAGAAGCACATTATAGTGCAAAATCAGAGGGCCTGAGGATACTGTCATGTGAATTTGTAAAAGCAAAATAAATAAATAAATAAATAAGAGTATCATATTCTTATAACAACACAACTATTTTGCTGTAGTTAACATATTCTTAAGTGGAACATGACTAGTATTTGCAGCCCAAAAGATTCAGTCAATCGTTCCAACATGATAGGTTATTAAAATATTATTATCATTTAGTAACATTAAGCACCTTACAATCCCTCCCAATTTGACACACTCATGTATTCTTTTGGCTCTCTCAAAATGAAGACTTTAGGCCCCCTACTCCAGTCTCTCAGCATGTAAAAGCCAAAAATAGAGAGATGCTACCACTCGCCTACATTTGCTAACTAAACAAATACAAGATGTGTTTCTGGCAAGGCAGATTGTCCCAGAAAGATGTCAGATTCTCAGAGCAGAATAAAACAGTGCAGCCATGCATAGTGTCCCACTTATAATGCCGATAAACCTCCCTTTGATGCAGTCATCACACACACACCGACACACACACACACACATAAATGCACACATTGGATTTGATTTGTAAACTGTAACTGAAGCATTGCCTGACCAGTTATAATGTCGTTGCTTTATGAACTCAAACTGGTGTTGTTTTGTATTTACCTTTTTTTTCTGCATTAAACCTTAATTTTTTTAATCTACTGCTTAGGAAACCCATCAAGGATGTGCTGTCTACAACAAGTTAAAACAAGTTTTTCTTGGGAGAAACTTTAAACATTATCAGGAAGTATTGTCAAAGTGCATCACAGTGAAACACATTGAACTGGTCATCATCCTGAACAAATAGAGCAGCAATGATTTGCATCCGAGTCTCCTGACTGAGTGGGGCAATCAATGTGCTGCCAAAATGCCCTTTCTCTCTATCAGGACTGTCAGGGTGTGGTGGCCAGAGCCAATATCAGAGAGATGAGGTCTGCTGGTTACTACGAAGAGGCCTGAGACCCAGGGGGATAACTGACAAGACACATCATAGACACTGAGGAAAGCATGGCTCACTCTCTAAACAACACCAGTATGGCCAGTTACACATATCATCATCATCGTACAGTAACTGTTCCTAGCAGTTTTTTTTGGAAATGAAACACTTGTTGAGCATTTCTTTTGAGAGAACCTCCATTACTCCACTTCATTGTGTTTCTCTGGAGTCTCCTATTTTTATCTTCCCATCCCCAACACCATCTCCCTCCTGTTTCAAAACTCTCAACTGACAGCAGGGACACAGATCCTGACTCAGACAACTGGGCCTGTCACTTCCAGACTGGGCTTTGTGTCTGAGAGGCAGTGTTGACACTTGGGTGCCTTAGCCGCAGGCTACAACTGCTCCTTCATAGCATTGCAGCACATTGCTATAATGTGCTGCAGAGACACATATGACCGTGCTTCTCTCAGAGGTAGAATAAACATGAATGGATGAAAGGATGTAACTGCGAAAAGGTGAGACAGGAATGGACAGAGCTGGAGGAGATAGGATGAGAGGAGCGGCTGGCTATCTCAGCCCACGAGTAGCATGAGTCATACCCACCTTGTTCAATGCCACATACACAATTCTGCCTCTCCACTGCCCTCGTTCTCTAATTGTTTTCTTTCTAGAAAGATTACTGCGCTTTGCTTGGTTTTGTTGGCGAAATATGGTAACATGAATCATAACACAAAGCGGTGCAATAACACATTTTGAAACCCCAAACCTTTGCAGCCTTTGTTAATTAGACACAATAAGAGAGAGAGCTGGGACATGAGGCATTGGATGCTTTAATGAATAGTATAAAACATTGAAATTATAGTTTTGACACTTTTCACTGATCGAAAACTTACATTTAATCAGTTTGATGGACTTTTGATTTGGAGATTTGTACAACACCAGTGTTTGTCTTTCAAGTACATCATTCCTCATCAGCATTTTACATTGTCTCACTAAATGCATTTGGTGCCACCAAAGTGATTAAAATGAAAGCTTTTCAGGAGGAATGCCAAACAGCTACTGTAAAGGAAGTGAAAAGAGGAACTGTGACAAACTGGTTTCAGATTACCTGAGACAAAATTATGATGTGGAGTGGTATATATGATAAGAAATCCAGGGTTTAGAGTCTTTCACTGTCAGGTATACTGACATTAAAAGATGTAGTATTCATATTTATATGTTATCTATCTGAATGACATTCTTGCAAATAATAACCTTGTCATCTACATATATCTCAGGCTTTTCATATTGTTTTAGTTCGGCTCAAGTATCTCTTTGTATGGTTATAAATATGAAGAGAATCAGCAGTGCAGATGATACAGTACAGTGCTTCTCTGTGGTGCAGATAAACTCTACGCATCAGTGCCACAGAAAAGTACTTAATACCCAGCAAATATGGCGATGCTGTTATTACAGAAAATAGAAAGTTTGATTATGAAATTGTGAGAGGTTTTCTTATATCAATAAATATACACAGCCAATAGGAACAATCATCAATAAACATTTTAATACATTTACAAAATACATCCAAAGCATAATATTGATTGGTGTTTTGGCAACTTGGATGTATTTAACCAGAAGCATTATTTCTCTCTTGCTTTATATATTTGTATCTGCAGCTCTTAATTACATAAATTACAATGTGGAGTGTTCTCATCATTTACTTTATTTACTAATGAAATATTATAATGTGTTTTCAGTAACACGTATACTAAAGCACAGGTCGTGATGATTTCATATACGAATTATATAGGATGTATAATGTATTGTTCATCATTAACACATGATCAAGTCATTATGACTTACTGTGATTAGTTTCCACTTAATGTTAATTATTTAATGTTAATTAAAGAGTTACTTCACACATGAATTGACAGTTTTTATACCTACAGTTACTGTAGTAGCATTATTCAACCTGATCATGCACAATACATCTGTCTAGTGTTGTCAGCTTGTAAACAAAGCATAAATAGCATTGGGTCATGCAGCAACATGTAGATGTTTGCATCTGACTGATCATCAGTTTGATAAAGAAAATGGCAGCGGATCAAATGCTGTGCGTTAACTAATCAGATAAAGTCATAGTGATTTGATCGTTTGTTAATCGTGAGCAACAGGAAATTGTGATGCATCCTACATTATATTACACATTAAATCATCATGACTCATAACTTCATGTACTTAAGCATTACTTAAGTACATGACTGGGTACAAATCATATACTTAAGTAATTTTTAACTAAAGCATGAATCATGATTATTGTACCCATATTATTATTGTGTTACCATGTTTTCTTTCACCTATACATACACATTCGGTTTCACACAACTGCACATATAACAGATAATTCTCATAATAACCTTTGTTTCTTTACTGCTTGCCACTGAGCAGCTCTGTCGTATTTACAGTATTTACTTTTTAAGTACTGGTAAAATGAGTCTTTTTTGTGCAATTTTATAACTGTACTTTACAAATACATTTCAAAGGAAATGTTGTACGTTTACCCCTCTGCATTTACAGTATATTTGCAGATAATTAGTCATTTAGGCACAAAAAATGCAAAACAGCTTCTCAGTTGTGAAGAAGGATTGCCTGCGTGTATATGTTTTATATGATTGCAAACTGAATAGCTTTTAGGTTTTTGACTGTTGGTCATACAAAACAAGCAATTTGAAGACATCACCTGGAGCTTTAGGAATTTGTGATAGGTATTTTTCAGTATTTTCCGACATCTTATAATTCAAATAATTACTCGATTAATACAGATAATAATTCACAGATTAAGCAATAAAGAAGATTATTAATTAATACTTCAAATTGCTGGGTACAAATTGATACATCAATAATTTGATGGATTAAAAGGCTAGGGGTTTTGCATGCTTTTGATAGCTTTCTTAAGCACATTTACTGATCAAACATTTTAATTGAGGACTTTTTCTTTTTCTTATACCTTTTTCTGCTAATTGAACATCTTTACAACCTCATACTAAATATTTCCATTTCTACTCAAGCTCAAGGATCTAAATACATTTCCCACTACTCAGGACACCTCAAAAGTGCTTTGAAAAAAAACATTAAAACAGGCTTCAGTTGAAAAATAGCAACAACCTCAGACCATGCTGACCAGACCAACATGGTGCAGAAATAAACTAACAGGTTGTCTTTAGTGACAGCTGGAATAACCCAAATGTTTGAGAAGTGAGACTCCCAGGCAGTTTCCCCTCCCTGTCTGAAAGCTGTCTAATCATATCAGAGACTTCCCTGTCCACCTCTGGTCCTTCTCCATCTGCCTCCTGCCCTCAGACAGGATGTTATTATAAATCATCAGGATGGCAAGACTCTGTTGGGGTAGGCTACATTTAGTCCAGTTTAAGCCAATGATACACATGACATATTTATAGGTTATATAGCATGAATAAATGGCCTGCAGCGCTGGTGTGCTCAATGGTCCATTTGTCCTTACTGGTTCCCCTTATACCCTTTTGATCATCAGCTGGTCTAATAATGGATCACATATCAACAGGAACTTAAGGATCATGCAGTTTTCCCCTTGAAATCCACCTCAACACCAATCTCCCTGCTGCTGGATTGGCTGCTAACGAACATGTATAGAAGTAGACAGTCAGTAGGCTGAACTGTATGGAGCACGGAGTACGGATGGCGTCAAGGTCATTTGAGGGTAAATGAGAAAATAACATCGCCGTCTTTAGCGAGAGACATTTAAAAAAAAAAATCCACCAAACTGTCCCATTCCTATTACTGCTTCCACACATGCGACTTCAAGGCGAGCATTTTAAATGAGCGCTGGGTGCATCAAATATGTCGACATCAAATCAATCAATAATCCGTTGCATTCTCACTCAATGTTGTGGCCACCACTTTTCCAGAACACATTTAAGAAGAGTCTAAATACCAAAGATATGTCGGTGCACTGCAATATGATACCGATATCCCCAATTACTGCACGTGTCGAGCACCTCAGAATAACAACAACATCCTCCGCATACAGCATCATCCTGCAGGGTAAAGACACCCGACACAAGTCAATAAACATAGGATAACGTTACATTAAATATTAAACAAAAATTAGAACTAGTACATTTAAAACATTGTAGCAAGCTGGATCTGGTGGTAATGACGTGCAACTGAATAGTTCCCTAGAATTGACAAAGCCCATCTTTCCAGTAGCCAACTGTAAGTTTCTATTGAAGTATAACATGTTAAATGAGTGTTACAGTTGTTGGAGCTTGTACACTGCTTGCTCTGTGGCAGCCCTTCCAGTGTCAAAGCAAGGCGCCATGCATTAGACATTTAAAGGACACTTTACCTGGTAGCTCAGGATGCTCTCGGGGTCGTTGACAGGCATGCTCATGGCCTTTGGTGGGTTAACCTGCTCAGTGGTCTCGTAGTGTAAAGGTGAGACGTTCACAGGGGTGAAGTGATCAGCTTCACAGCGCTATCTGAGGACGTTTTGAAGAAGCAGTCACGGGTTGGTAACAGCAGCTACCTCTGTTTCTGCAGACATGTTGAATATAAACATCTCTTCCAGATGAGAAAACCGGAAAAAAAAGGATATTTTTTTTGTGTGTGTGTGTTATTATGCTGATTTTCCTGCCGCGCTTCCAGCTCCCCTCCCTCCTGTCCTGGCTATAGGAGCAGGGTGCAGAGAGCATCACTCCAGACTCAGCCAATCAGAGCGAAGAGACACAACATGGGCTGCGTCGCACTGCTGCTACCCAACACAATAAAGACAAGACTATGATGATAAGCTTATAGAGATACTTCACTCTACGCGATGTCCAGTTTGTTTACAACAGCTATGACGTGTTGGACTAGGACCACCGTTCAGCTCCTGCTTCAACATTTCCTGGCAACATTATTCATTTACACTGCATCATGCATCAGCATCAGGCATATATAAGAATTACCAAGACGATTGAATACATGCTGTTGTTCAGACAAAACTTGTTTTATTACTTATGTCTACTTTTTGTATTTTCTTTTAAAAGTGGAAAAAGTACATTTGCAGCAGTAAAAGTAACAATAAAGAGGAGTTAGCTGCAAAATATACTATATATATATAAAAAGCAGCAGTACTCACTAGAATTGTCCCTTTAAGGCAGGTTATATTATTGTATTATTATTATTAATACAAGAACCTGTAAGTTGTATTTTTATGTTGCAATTGGGACATATTTGGATATTTGGATACTTTATATATTGCTGGGCATTTTCAGTGTATAACAATGTATCATATTTTATGAGATGATGGATGTGTTTTGTATGAAATAAAGATATGTTAAAGTAATTAGGTTATGAAATACATGGTAGTGGAGTAAAATGTAGTGATGCATTGAGGACAAGTAGGAAAGTAGTATAACATGGAGCAGCCACCTCAAGTGCAGTACTTGAGTAAATTTACTTTGTTACTTTCCACCACTGAAAAGCTGTTAAACTGTTAAATTGTATCAAACAAGGCATGAAATGGCGACACAGTCTCCAGTTCTGAAACACGAGTGCAAAAGTGAGCAGTACAGCACATACAGATGAAAGACGGAAGATGGAGAGTGACACGATGGAGCTGATTGATCCTGTGACGCACCGCAAAGCATTGGACGCCACCTCGTGGGAAGATAAAGCATTGAGATACATTCGTTAGGTTATAATCCGTGGCATACGTCTCACGTGACCACGTTTTACATGGAGACGATGAATGCAGCGTTGTTATTTAAGACTGTCACTTGGCAATGAATATGGAAACTATATTGAACTCTTATATATACATTTATTTAGCATATAGAAACAAATATGAGACTCAAAACACTTGATAGGATTTATAGCTCAGCTGCAGGTTGAGCTACCCTCCTCAATCAGTTGGTCGCTATAGTTTACTAAGCACTGAGTTCAGACTGCTAGCTACGTTACGTCCTCACGCTGCTGCTTTAATTGTTCTTGTGCATGTCTCCTACACGTGTAAACCACACTGCAACTGATAAGTGATCCACTTTTTCTTCTACGCATGGCTAAAGGTGGTTGACTTTTCAGCTGGCCTGCACGGCGTCCTGTTTCTCCTGGGTACGGTTGTTATGGCAACCATAAACATTCTGTTGAAGCATGCACGGTTGTCATGGGAACAGTCTGTGGGAGCATGAAGGAAGCAGGACGGAGCGAAGTGTGTGGACAAGAGTGATCGCGTCACTGGGGAAGCTTTGGCAACATTAGGTTTGTATATTGATAATAGATGTAAAACATGTTTCTATTTGAGATGCATGTTGTGAATATATTTTTAATGCATGCCTAATCGTTGTCATAGATCACAAATAGCTTCTTTTTTTTTCATATGCACTGTAGCTATGCCTGCGTCTTTGTGTGTATGGGTATGTCAGTGGGAAGCTATGACAGCCTCAGTCAGCTCTGTCCAGATTTAGATGTCTACTTGACCCAATTTACATCCTTCTTCAGTGGCTACAGATATAGGGTTAGGGTTTCTGCTTGCTCTGTTTATTCCTCAACTGCCATTTCGACATGTTAAATGGGGACAAGCTGGATTGAGAAATGGGAAAAATAAAAATGTAGATCATTAACTTTTTTTTGCTCCGGTTAAAACAATACAATTAAAATCTATGTAGGCTATGTGTACATATCTATTTGTCTGGTCATGTAGTCTCCTGCCAATCTCTATTAATTAATAGTCCCCATCCTTATATTATCTGTCTGATTAATATCCATTTTAAAGTATGATGATTCATAACAATATGTTGATATCATATTTCTACACCCAGAGAACACACCTCTAACATACATACCTCTAACCAGCTAAAGCGAGAACTACCGTATGAAAGTAAAATGCAACAAATGCCAGGTAAGAGTGTACGGACATCCATATATATATTCATGCAATTCATTTTCACACAAATTTATAGGCTCTGAGAGATTTGACTAAGAAATCTGTTTCAGTATTACACTCTGCAGTGGCTCCAGGGGAGGCCAGGTTACGTCGCAGTGTGCCTAGCCTTCCAGCAATCAAACCAGACAAGCTGAAAACAGCTAAAGCATTGGTGGAGAAAGCAGTCAAGGTGATTATAAGTACAAACAAACCAGACTTTACCTCTGAGAAAATATCATACATTCCCTCTTCCTCTTCCCTCTCTTTAAGTTGCGGAAAGTGTTTTCAGTGCAGGGACCCTATCCTGTGATCCGTGCTGCCTTATGGACCAGAGGGTGGGTGGAACGTCGTTTGCCCCATCCTGTCCAAAGGGCACTTCATTGCCACGGCGATGAGGAGGAAGATGGTGATGATGGTGTTGTCAGTGCTGATGTTACTGGTGAGACGAAGGGTCCCAAAAGCTAAAAAAAAAAGACATTGATTTTGAAAAACAAATATCCAGTGTTCATTACCTTAACACAAATAAAGCCTTTTTATTTTAAGGAATGGAAATGTAATTCATACAATTTCCCAGTCATTTCTAGATAGATTGTTAGTCCTTTAAGTGACCTTTAAATTTTGTCTGAAAGTTGGATCAGTAATGCTTTAGTATAACTGTCAAAACTAAAAGTGCAGATGAGTTTGCATATATGTAATTGGAGCACTACTAGGAGGGAAAGATGGATGCTCCTACACCTGATAAATGATACATTACAGGCACCGACATATATCACACAGACCCCTACTGTTTTTACATCTCCTGTACACATGTCTCTCTCTCTCTCTCTCTCTCTCTCTCTCTCTCTCACACACACACACACACACACATGCACCCCTTTACTTATCTGTTTTCAGAGACAGTGGAAGAAGGCGAGAAAGAGGAGAACCTTGATGACATGTATGATCTCATGGTAAGATAATGTTCAAACGGACCAACCAGCTTGCTTCTATTCTTCTCACATGACATTACTTCTGTAAAGTGTTTTTGTTACGTGTGTTCTCAGTTGGCTCTCTAATTTATCTTCATTTATTCTAGTCCCGCATGGTTCGAAATGAAACAACATATTTCTACTGGACGACACGTCGGGATTACATAGACTGTCGCTCTTTACAGAAAGACCAGATGACCAATCACTATGCAAATGCTGGGACATTTACCACAAAGGTCTCACCTCTAAAGAGTTTTTTAATGATTTCCGAGCAAAAATAGAGGTTGTTGGCTTAAACTTTCTGTTTCAATGTATATATTTATGATTGTTTCAGGTGGGGCTCTGTGTAAACTTGCGTAACCTTCAGTGGTTTGATACAGCAGATCCTGACACCTTCTTCCCAAGATGTTACAGGCTCGGAGCAGAGGATGAGAAGTGTGCATTCATAGGTCTGCTTTGTAGCTCCATTAACACTATAAGATGCAAGCGGAACATGCTAAGAGTATAAATGAAGGATAATAATAATATATTATCTTAATTAAACCTACATCCATTTTCTGTCTCTTGTGCGCTTGTCCTCTCAATCTAAAAAAAAAAAAGAGGACTTCAGGCGGACAGCATGCTCCAGCTTGTTACAGCATGTGGTTGAGACAAGACATAGAGAGGGAGCAGAGGTTCAGAAACAAAAATCCAACAACAGCATCTCTGAAGGTACATAGACATTGATGATTGATCAGGGCAAGAGAAATACAAATACAATCTAAATATACCACTCTTGTTTCTCTCTATAGAGACAGAACATGTGGAGCATCTATCTGTTGGTCCGGGAGTGATCGACACAGCATTACAAGTGTGTCAAGAGTTTCTTAGCGTTTTAGAGCACGGTGACATTGATGTGACTGTGGAAACACCCCCCTTAGTGAAGGAACAGCAGTGGGCAGAGTTTCTGCGAGACTACTACATGGTTGTGCAGTGAGTATGTTTTCTGAGAGCTTTCTGGGTTTTCTAGAGTCTTATTATTCTACACGAAATCAGTTGTTTTTATATATATATATATATGCATGCTGCTACTTATTTTGTTTTTGGTTTTTCTCAGCATAAATATGCCCAGTTACATAATTAATGTAAGAACACATTTAGTGTCTGTAGTGTCAGTGAGTCTAATAAAACATTTGTGTGCAGTGACAGTGCACTGATCAGGGGTAGCGGTGTGTTTGTGGAGCGTTGCCAGTCCATGTTGGCCAGGCTGCAGGAAGTTTGCCCTCAACTTGACACAGATGGAGTAAATAACATCTGGATCATCAAACCAGGTGCTAAGTCAAGAGGAAGAGGTGAGGCTTTCTTTCACATAATGGAATATGTTAATCGTCTCTATTAAGACAGCACAATACTGACAGAAATACTGAAAAAAAACGAAATGCACATTGAACATTGGGGAAAAAACAAACGTGTTGTTTCTTGTTTGTTTGTTTGTTTGTTTTTGTATTATGTTACATTGTGAACAGTGTCATGCAGGTGTTGCTTCTATTTCTTATGCCACTAAATGTTTTCCAGAGCTCCATCTTGCTTGTTGTCCTGCTACTGTGTACAAAATCAAAAAGACCTACTAAACAAACCAAGAAGTTGTTACAGTTGATACTGCAGTTTTAATGTGTTTCAGTGGTTTGCTGCTTTACTTATTTTACATGTTGCATTAACCGTCACCATCCAGGTATAATGTGCATGGATCGCCTGGATGAAATTTTAGCGCTGGTGGACACTGACAGAGCCTTGACTAAGGAGAGTAAGTGGGTGGTTCAGAAATACCTGGAACGTCCTCTATTGGTCCATAACACCAAGTTTGATCTCCGTCAGTGGTTCCTCGTCACCGACTGGAACCCGCTAACTATCTGGTTCTACAGAGAGTGCTACTTGCGGTTTTCCACTCAGCCCTACTCAACAAAGACCCTGGACAGGTCAGGCACAGAGATGACAAAATACAAAAACAAATTATTTACTTGTACTTGACCTTGATAGTGTCTTCTTGCTAGTTTGTAGAGGAATGTTAACAATAAAATTAGTACTGATGGCCCTATTTTATTTAAAACACATTTCACACTTACATTGCATTATTTTTTATCAGCTCAGTCCACTTGTGCAACAATTCCATCCAGAAGCACTTCCAGCCATCCTGTAACCGCCATCCAGGAGTGCCTGAGGACAATATGTGGTCCTGCTCTCAGTTTAGGGCTTTTCTGCAGCTGCAGGGCCGTGGGGCAGAGTGGGAGGCAGTGGTGGTCCCAGGCATGCAGCAAGCTGTAGTGCGTGCCCTGCAGACAGCCCAGGACCTGGTAGAGCCCCGCAAGGCAAGTTTTGAGCTCTACGGAGCTGATTTTATGTTGGGCAGAGATCTGAGGCCTTGGCTTTTGGAGATCAATGCCAGTCCAACTATGGCCTGCTCCACAGCTGTGACTGCTCGTCTCTGCCCTGCTGTGCAGCTGGACACACTGAGGGTCGTCCTGGATCGACGGAACGATCCCAGCGCTTATACAGGAGGCTTCCAGCTAATCTACAAACAGGTTGGAATATTTTTACTCATGCCTTGAGGTCACAAGATCATTTCAAGGGGGATTCAGATGAAGAGTAGATGACATACCAGTTGTGTTTCACTTTATCACCCTCCCAGGCTGCAGTTGATGTTCCACAGTATGTGGGAGTGAACCTGTTGGTGGAAGGAGCCCCCATAAGGCGATCTAGACCTCCACTACATAGACAAACAGTTATTTCTAATGCACCTCTCACTATCCAGTTCTCATCAGACTATTCATCTTCAGAGGAGGTTGGATCCACAGATAAAACATCAGGTCAGAAGTCTTCTGCAATCTCAGCTTTATGCCACTCAGGCAAGGAGAACCGAATTGTTGGAGAGAAAACGAGGCAGCTGACATCAGCTTCTCCAAAGAGAGAACATGAGGGGAGAACAGCGGTTCAAAATACCTCCAGTGTTCGCAGATCCTGCCGCAGTCTGATTTCTGAACAGCCTTTGGTCACACATATTGAACCGCAGAGGAAAGCACGACGTTTGGGTCGGGGTCTCAGTGGCAACGGGGCAACCCTGGTCCCACGGAGCCTTTCCTTTTCCCTCAGCCCACCTCACAGCATTTCAGATTATAAAACACAAAACAAACCAGGCCATGGATCACACATCTCTAGATCCTTCCTGCCCCCAGCAGCTTCTGAGCATCAGCACAAGACTTCTACCCGGGTCTTTACTTCACTTCAGAGTCAGCTTCCTAGCCTGGAGGTCGTCAGCTTGCGACCAAACATTGTCGCCTGTCGTAATCCAACCTTTTCCTCTTATTCCACCTTCCACAGGCGTGAGTTATTCTTTCACTCTTATAGGCAAACTGTGGCCAAATGTAAAGACTGCACTGGAACAGGACACAAATACTAGTGTTTGAGCATGTTAAGAAGAAAAAGGACAAAGTATATGCAGAGCAACAGAGTTCAGGAGGTTTTTTTTAGCAATGATGTTGGTATTAATTTATATTTCAGCGGGTTGGGAGCCTAATGAACAGATTTTTACCCTCATTCATAAAACTAAAGCCCCTATGTTTAGATTTTTTTATGTGATTATAGCATTGTTTATAATATTGTGAAAAGATCGTAAAAAAAATGTCATTCTGAATATATTTTTTAAATCCCAGACATAAGGATTTTAAATATACAACATATGGATAAATATGGGTTCTTTTACCTCATGAGTAAAGTGAGACACATATAATATATTTTAATGATACATTACATTAAATTAAACATTTAAATTATGTCTTATTCTAAATATATGTTGATATGTTTTATGATTATGTTATGAATATAACTGCAGTCTCTGTAATGTTGAATTTTATTTGTATTAAAACAAACAAGCAAAACCTGGTGATTCAAACATGTCTATAATATGGCAAGTATTCTAAGATGAGTGGGCAGGAAATAAGATTGAAATGACGGATTCCATCTTTCGAGGAAAACTGAAACAGGATGTAGGTATATTAGATCACCAGCAGGTGGCAACAAAAGCCCAATGATTAAACAGCATGTTAATGCCAAAGCTTTGCATTATATATTAACATGCAAACATGTTATTTATCAAATCAAATCAAATTTTATTTATATAGCCCAAAATCACAAAATACATTTGTCTCAGAGGGCTTTACAATCTGTACAGGGAGTGACACCCTCTGTCCTTAGACCCTCGATTCGAGTGAGGAAAAACTTGCCCACCAAAAAACCTTTTAACAGGGAAAAAGGTGGAAGAAACCTCAGGAAGAGCCACAGAGGAGGGATCCCTCTCCCAGGACGGACAGACGTGCAATGATGTCAATATCTGCAGCTTTAGATAAACATGTGACTATTAAGTGCTATCACACAGCTGAAACTGCTCACATATAATGTAGCGATAAGTAGTTGCTGTGATTTATGCTTGTACATATTTTATTGGACTTCTCCAGCGTGTGTAGTGGGATGTGACACCAGCATTTTATATTGCATCATACAGCCAATAAGACATGAGAAGATGTCACCCTTTCAGGCTGTTGACATGATGCAGATGGATCCTGATTATTGCCTCGGGAGATTAACTGAAACAGTTTTACAATCATGTCTGTTTACTTGTTGCATTAGCCGGCACAGATGGTTAACCAGCAGGAGAGCAGGGCTACAGATCTGCCATTACAGCGTGTTCCCTGTGATAATATATGTTGCGGTGTCGTAAAAGAACATAATCTGAACAGACTGCATTTCATCACACACACTCCTTTCATGCACACATACAGTCAAAGCGATTTTCCACAGGAAAAAAAAAAAACTTTATTAATACACTTATATAATGTATGTCAACATTTATAGACAAAATATGTACATCAAACATCTTTCATGTAGGTCCCAAAATATAAAATCTCAAGTACCTCTTTCTATAGAAAACTAGTCTTCTGGTAAAACGTTTACATTCACTTCTCTTCGCCTCGCTCCTTTAACTCCAGTATTCATATGTAGTACAGAGAATAAACATCTGAGATTTATCAGCTTTTCACAAGTAAAAGGCAACAGCAAGAACAAACACCAGGTTTGACTTGAGCAGATACAGATGTTGAGTATGCAGACCAGGTCCAGCACAGTGCTACAGTATGTACACAGTTTCTGAGTACACAAACGTACAATTGTTCACACTCTGCCCTCCTTCTAACTCTGTGGACAGAGTGCAAGAACAGGTATCAAAAATAGAAATGTACAAGAAGTCTATGAACAATAATTACAGAAAATCCATCAACTTCTCATTCAGCGTAGTCATTTGGTGGCCCATTCCTACATCCACCCATGGGTGTACCCATACTCTTGCCTGTACACACACACTTGAGAAAACCCTTGTATTTTATGGCGCCAGTCATCATAGTGATCTGGTACAAAGGGCATTTTCAGTGATGATAACCTACAGGACACAGGCGACAAACTTTGGGTGAAATATTACCGTTATCATTTGGTGCAATGATTTTCTAGAGTACAAAGATGACGTGTCACTATCGCAACAGCTATAAGTGAGTAGCATCAGTGTCATCGGCATTTATACTTTAACAGCAGCATCGTCAAACATTTCTTTCTTTACATTCAACCAAGTGTGTGTGTCTGTGTGTGTGTGTGTGTGTGTGTCTGTGTGTGTGCAGGGCAGGTCCAGTTTATATGATATACTTGCACTGAGTATTATCACTGAGCCTTAAACATTCAACCAGAGCTTTGCATTCCTCCCGAGTGTGGATGGATGCTGCTCCCCCCTCCCTCTCTCTCCTTGATCATTTCTACAAGTCCTCTTGTTTGCTGTTTGACCTCCTGGTTGAGGAACAGAGGAGAAAATGAGGATGGATTATGAAACAGCTCAGTCATGTTCTCCTTCCTGGTACAGGATCATCTCGTCTACCCTTTTTCAATCATCTCTCAGTCTTTGGTTTCCAGGTTGAGGGGTGGTACCTGCTTTAGTGCCTGAAGAAGGGCAGGGGAGTCCATGGGGGTTTGAGATATGACTGGGGCTGGAGAGCCTCCCCTGGGAGACAACATGAGTTGAGGTGGTGGCGGTCTTTCGCTGGACATGGCAGGTGCTGAGCCTCCAATGCCAGGGTACAGCATGGACATGGGACCTGGGTACCAGCACTTCTCCAGCACTGGCAGGTAGGCAGCAGCAGAGGGTGGAATGAGGTAGAAAGGCATGCAGAGGGGATGTGGAGGAGGTGGATGGTTGGGGGATACACTCATGTAACTACCGTAGCCACTAGAAGAAGATGAAGTGGATGACTCTCCACCTGAGAGGAGCTCATCCTCAGATGACTCCACCCGGGGCCGTTTGTGGCGTGGTTCATCGTCTTCCTGCTTGATGCTGGATCCCTGCCTCTCACCCAGTGCTCGCTTCAGCTGGTTCTCCTGATTGTAGTAATCTGGATGTCCCTGCAACGCCCCCGACTCATTCTTCTCTAGCTCTCCTCCATAGCCGCTGTCTGTATCCGTATCACTGCCACTCTGCTCACCACTCTGTGCGGCGTATGCCCGCTGGATGACAGGCACACAGTTCCTCCCGTAGCCCTCGCTGGGTTTAGGAGGTAAGCTGGTGGGCATCTCCTTGTGAGGTTGGTGCTGGTGGTAAGCAGGAATTTCCTCGGGTCGAGGGCTGAGAGGAGTGCGAGGTCGGACTGGACTTTGTAGCACCTCTGCAGCTAACTTGTGAAGGTGATTGATCACATGGGACGGCGTGAAGTCTTCTTCAGTCTCATGACTGGCTAGATATTGTAGGATCTCCTTGGCACACATGTGGAAGCCAGAGTGGAACATCTCCTCTGACTTCTCCTGACTGACAGGAGGCTGCTCTGTAAACACAGGAACAAACCACACAGTCAGAAAACCTAATTTGTAGTTCCTTTTTCAACAGCTATGGCTATATTTGTAATCACTTATTTGCCTGTAGCTCGGTATAATCCAGACACTATGTCTCCATCATAGTAATTTGCATTCTGTCCAACAAAACCATTGTTATCTACATGTACATCTGTGTGTGTATAGCGAGTGATCTGCATCTCACCAATTTGCATGCCGTTCTGTAGAGCGAGGATTTTCTGCTGCTGTTGCTCCAGAAGAGAGGTGAGGGCTTTCACATGCTTGAGCGTAAGCTCTAAAACCACAGCCTTCTCCAGGTGGCCAAGAGTCTGTAGGAGACACATACTGTCAGCACATCCTCACCTCTTATATAACACACAGAAACTAAGCTCACACAAACTAATCATCGGCAATGCAACAGTTGAAACGGGCAGTAAAAAATGTTATAAACAAATGCTTTATATTATACGGGATGATATAAATTATACATGATTAATGCATGAGAGAAGACACATCCTCTTTATTCAGCTGTGACCTGTCTTTCACTGACTGCTGACGCACAAAGAACAGCAGGTGCAGTACCACTGAGCAGCCACTTGATGGCGCATGCCACTAAATACAGTAAATCACATTATCCCTCCCAGCTACAGCGTGGACTTACCGTGAGTTTCAGGTGCTCTGGCAATAAATCTTTCAACTGGGCGATGCACTCGTTTATACGGTCACGCCTTTTCTTCTCAATGAGTCTATGAGGCAGCTTGTAGGTTTCCTGCAATAATAACCACCAATCGTTAGATGAAATTCAGCTGAGAACACACAGCAAGCTCTTTATGATCATAAGCAGTAACGCAGATAGGGAGGAATCCAGGAGTTATGTCATAGCAGTAATTAGGTCAACCATTTATGGGACCAAAGGAATACTTCCAGCTTTATTTCCCTTCTTGTAGTTCACACCCTTTTGACAAAAGATCTATGGGTATAACAAGTTGGCAATAAACTAAATAATAACTGACCTTGCTCTCCTCTCCTCTCTTCATTCCTCGCCTGGGTTTATAAACATACATCGGGAAATCCATCCTACAGAAACATAAAGAACACAGCAGTCAGGTTATGGGGTATAATGGTTTGGTGAAGTGTGAGATAGATACTGAATAAATTAAATATACAAGTCTAAGACAAGATGAGAGAAAAGGCGTGTAAAGACATGTTTTTTTTCAAAGTGTAACTTACCCCTGCACGTCTGACAGATCCGCCTGGTGTTTGGACAGAGGAGGTGGCTGCGCGCTTGGAATACGCTCCATTCTCTTTACTCCAATTACGCAAAGTCTTTTCCAATACGCGTGATTTTAAAAAAAAATCTAAAGTTTGCGAAATGCAGTAAAAAACCGCTTAAAAAATGTCAAAATGCGTATTAATTCGTCGTTCTTTGCCACTAGTCTTAATAAAGTAGAGGTTATTGTGGGTGCGAAAAGGGTTTTTCGAGTTAGTCCCAACGGTTTTGAAAGTCGTGGTCCCGCCGCAGAAGGCAAGGCAACCTCTTGATGGCGCGTTGGGAAAGTGGGGGAGGACAGAGCCACGAGTTAAATAAACCCTCTGCCTCTGTGCTCAGCCTGACCTACCTCTATCACATGAGGCTCACGTGTTAAACGGCGCTGTATCCTCGGCGGAGGGACGGCCCATTTGCTACGGATAAGGAGCTTCAGTGGGCGGACGGCCACAGACGTCAGAGCGCAGGGCGGCGCCTGTCGGATCCCGTGTACCACCATGCTGAAGTGTATGGAAACAAGGCAGAGAGAGCCACGGCACGGGGAACGTGTTGGCAGCGGACCAGTGCAGCAGTTCAACGGGCACAGGGCACGAGTGGCGAGTGGGCATGGTACACACTGTCAAAACAAATGTACAATAATACAAATTAAAGGACTATAGTAGCCATAATATCTTGCAGAACTATTATGAAGCAAAAAATAAAAAATAAAAAAGGCCCATCAAGTGCAATAAATTCCCTTCAAAGGGAGTGCAGAGTGTTTTTATGGAGCAGAAGCTTTTTAGAAACATTATGAGCTCAGCACGCCACAGACAGGTCTGTGAACTGTTCTTTATACATTTTCAAGTCTTTAATAATGCAGAAACAAATGGCAACTTCTTCTTTAGCTTCATTATTCCAGTCTGGTTTGATGTTATTCCTGTAAAAACACATCCCAATAATAATAATAATAATAAGTATAGAAATAATGATTATTATTATTATTAAAAACATTCAGTGATGTGATTCTCATTGATTACAGGTCTTCAGAAAGCAGCTGGGCTCCAGTATAAACAGTGCGGTCACGGCGGGAGGAACACGTGCACCTGTGCGTGGATGAGCGAGTGAAGTCCGTGTTTGTTGTCATGAGGCGGTGACGACTGTCACGTTGCTCCCCTCATGGCCTCGAGAGCTCGCTGAGCAGGGTACGTCTAACCTGTCCAGCACACGGCGGCTGCACCTGTCTGCTTCAGGCTGGAGCCACAGACCACAACAATCTACTTAAATACTGATTTCAGACAAATAAAAGCTATGAAATTATGACATTTACTCTAATATGTGCCCTTAAATATTGATCCTACAGTAATGATGAAGCTAAAAATAGCAGAATAAGTGGCTTTTAAACCCAGTGTTGACTGCCACATACTCATTATTTATCTCTACAACAGGATATGATGATATGGAAAATACAGCAACATTTAATACGTCTTGACAAATTCAATACACAAGGACATTAGAGATAAGACTCCATAAGCCTGACAGCCCAATTACTAATCATTAGGGATGATCCAGGATAATCACCCTAATGCACAGAACAGTTTATTGGTGTAACGTGCATGCAGGATGTGGGGTTTCATTTTTGGGTCACAACCATCCACACAAGGCCTTGAAATATCAGTCTCATTAAAATCCACAAATTGTTCTTCTGCTAGTTAAAGTCAGTGTGGATTAATGATAAATAGATAAAGATCGTTTGTGAAGTTGTAAGCAAAGTTGGAATTATAATGTGATTTGGGAAATTTCCTTTTCCCTCCAAGACATTTTTTTTTTCTTAATTTCACCACATGTATCTCGGGACTTTGACTGGAAATTATACTCAGCAAGATTCCTGTAGTGACTGAGTCATATGGACTCATGCTAAAGGTCTTTTTTTTTTTTTTTTTAGGACAAATGATTGATTTCAAAGACTTCTTTTCAAGATAGGAACACATGTAGTCTCGCAAGCCAGATGAGACACACAAGGCTACACAAAGTCTGCAATGAGGGAGAACTGAACGTCATATTTTTGAAGTAGAGCTTGACAGTGTCAATTTTATCTTATAAAAAGAAGTAAAAGGCTTCCATGACATTAATTATCAGATAACCCTGGTTAAATAGATTTTGGTTGGTTCAAAAAATTTCACATCATTCACAGAAAAAAAAAAAAAAAAAGATTTTCATTCAAAAGGTTCACATCCACAAATCAGTTGATTTTACTAAAGGCCTCTTAGAAAATTCCTAGAGTGCAGTGAATGGAAATTGGACTCTGCAATTACAGTGATTCAGCTATAATCAAATAACCACTACAATGATGGAAAGCCCCCGTCAACACAATGTGGGTAAATGTGACACAATTAAAACAATACATTTGATTTTTTTTAAAACAAAAAAACAAATACTGACAATGGTTACTTTGTTTCTGTTCACTTGTAACATTCTTGAAGAATATCAGGGAAATACCTATTAGCCTTTTTTTGTTTTCAACATAAAGCCAAAAATGTGTTTATTCTGTTAGACAAAAAAAAAAAAGATTGAGTTTTGTATGTTTGTACAGTGTCAATTATAAATGTTAAAATGTTGTTGTGTTACTCATATGACAGATAATCCCAAATATTTTCTGTGCATGTTTGTATGGACTATACAGATGGGTGACAAGTTAAAGGAAAAATCAACATGAAGTGTCTTAGTAAGGTGTCGGGCCACCAGGACAGCATCAATGTGCCTTGGCATTTATTCTAGACAGAACTCTACTGGAGGGATGAACACCTTTCTTCCAAAAGATATTACCTCGTTTTGATGATGGTGCTGGTAGAGAGCGCTGTCTAACACGTCAGTCCAACATCTCCCATAGGTGTTCAACTTGGTTGAGACCTGGTGACTTTTCATACTCATCAAACTATTCAGTGACCGCTTCTACCCTATGAATAGGGTACTCACTCAGAACGACTTTGTATTGATTTGCAGTGACCCTTCGCTTGTAGAGGACCCATACCATGCCAGTAAAAACCAAATCAACCAGATCTCACTGCAGGGGTCAAGCACCACACATGCACTTCACCCACTTGTCGAGAACGTGGTGAAGGACGACTCGTCTGACCATTTTCCACATCACAGTTTTGCACCACTGAAATCTCAAATGTGCATTCATCTTTTTAATGAGACTGCAAGTCTACTATATTATATTCCACCCTATGTATTTGTCAATGGACTGTTGTTGGTGACAGTCACGTCCTGCATTGACATTCTTCGTCAGCTGAGGAAGAGCTGCTCTTCTGTTTTTTTCTTAAATATTGCATTAATGCACAAGCATCACGGTCAGCAAATGTGTGCTGTTGACCACAATTTCTAACCCTATTTACCAATGTCTTTCCCATAGATGTGAATGCAGATGTTACTCAAGTCACTGTTGAAACACTAGTCGGTTGAGCAGCCTTTGTGACTAAAGCTACCATCTGTGACCCAACAATGAACCTTCTTTCACAGATCCTTTCCTCTCTATGCAAAATCAGAATTGACTGCTCAGCATTTTTTATACTTGCCACAGAGCATGATTTGGGTTAACTGCTTAGTTGTACCTTGCGCACTGCAAGGTACAACTAACTACCTGTGTGTAAGTATCTGCATTTGTTATACTTTTCAGTCTTTACCTTTAATTACTCACCCATCTGTATGTATAACTTCTACAAATTATAATCAATTTAAAAATGCCATAAATGTTTAAATTAAAAATTGATAAAAATGTTAAAATGTGTGTATGTACTCAACATGCTAACACATTTCCTCATGTGACTTGGTTAAAAGATTAAGTAAACTTCCTTATATGTAGATGACTACAGATACGATTTCAACGTTCATCTGCAGACAGTTGTCAACAAAAAAAACAAGTTGCACAGATCATGTGTTAATGTATCAAAACTGCAATGACTTAACGAAATTACACTTTTACTCTCACATTTGCTCTGATTCTTGACTTTTTTTTAACTTATTTTACATGCTTGTTTATTTAAACAGACTCCAAGAATGGAATGTACAATTCAGACACAAACCATCTATTATTATAAAAGGTCAGTTTGGTCAAGCAGCACTCCAAATGACATCTATTAGTTCCTTTTTTCTACCCCCCACATACACTCAAACAATCATTCTCTTGTGGATCTTTTACAAAGTGACCAAACAAAAAGTAACAATCATTTGTGTGCTTCAGAAAATATCAGTGCTTAAGGACTAAATGAATTAAAGAAAGATTAAATAATTCAGTGCAGACATATCAAAGAATAATAATAAATCAAATTTAACATTGTTTCAAAAATCCTTTTGGGTTCAATTCTTCAAATGTGACTCGAAATCATTCCTATTATTAAACACAACATGGGACTTGCTTCAAAGTGAAGCAATCACATGATGTGCTCCCTCTCCCCCGGTAGACTTTATTATTCAAAATAATATTTAAAGTAAAGCTGTAAAATATCCATAGAGTTTTTTTTTTCCTGACAGCAAGCTTACTTTACATACTTCTATACCCTTTAAAAAAAGCTCATTTGAGTGTCCTGAATGAGTGGAGCTTTCATTTGGAATTACAAAGACATATGAAAGTGATAACAAATGTTTGCCCACAAGATAAAAAACAACACTGTATAGGTTTTATAACAGCATTTAGAAACTTTGTAAAAGTCTGGTGATATCTCTTCTCTTCAGGACTGTTTACAGGAGATGTTTGTCTCCATATTTTAAATATATGATAGTATAATTTTTTTAAATATAAAAGCAAATACCAGTTCCCAAAAATAGTTCATTCATATTCAGACATTGCATATCATAAAGTATTCCTATTGTTGTCAGACAAAATGCAAAATATTAAATAATTTGTTGTAACATTTAAACAATCCTTCAAATCCACATGTGACCTGGCTTTGCTGGTGCAACACTGAGGATTAAAACCTCCAAACAAGGCCACATGAGAGGAATACTCCCTTAGATACAATGGCAGAACTTTGGCATGCTGTCAAAGTGGTACAATGCAGTAGGCATTAAGGGTAGAGTAAAGCTGAAGTCAGTGTTTTCATCTCCTAAACCCACAGGACTGGCTTCAAGGTCCTGAGGCACTTGGTGCACGCTCTACCCATACACACTACAAACCATGAGTAACATACTCAGATAACTTTCACTTTACACAGGCACTCAGTAGCACACATGTTGTAGAAACACTTATTGTAGGACCGTCTGGTAAAGTAGTCATTCATTGACCTAAATACATACTGGAGACAGACACACTTTGACATTCTCCTCTCTAACACGTTTTAGTACACTTTCAGGAGTGTTCAGGCACTAGTGAAACTGGCCCCAAGGGCCTTCAGGCAGGCTGCTGGGGATTTATGTTCATGTGAGGGGGATGACCAAGAAGACCAATTCGTTGCTTTTGCTTTCTCTGCTCCGTCATCTGCAAGAGGAAAGAGAAATAACAATTTAAAAGGTGATATTTAAATCAGCTATCGCCTCTGCATTCTGACTGCTAAAATAAATCAACGCCAACATACTACAAGAGGATGGAGTGCATGACTTAATGTCACATGACATACCTGCTCCTTGAGCTCAGTCAGCTGTCCAGACAGGTTGGCCACCAGCCTCATGGTCGACTCCAGCTTCTCCTGCAGACTTCTGATTTCGTTCTGCTCACCCTCTGCATCGCTGCTCACCAGTGACATAGCACGCATCCGAGGAAACCAGTCCAGGTTGTGCTCCTATGGGCAACCAAGTGTTTTTACTGGGTGTGATTTTAAAAAAAGCTTTGGTAATTTTAAACAAGAATGTGATACTGCTTAGCTATCAAGAGCTTAAATTTGAACTCCAAATGACACTGATCTACTATTCATATTTGGGAGGAACATGCTTACCTGGTATAGTTGATATGGGAGCACAAATGTAGAGTGACTGAGCACACACACACTGTACAAAAGCCTAATGAAAATCTAATGAAAATCACCATGGACTGACCAACATTTGACTATCGTACGCTGATCAGTTTTAGGGTCAGATCACAGCTTTTGTACAGTCTTGTTTCACTGACTTCCTGTTTGTATGCCCCAGGCTATTTGTGTCATTAAATGTGCATGTCTGTCAACGATGTGTGCGTGTGAGTGTGTGTGAGACAGGCCAGCACATGTTAACAATTCTGACTCAATAGCATAGCCTGATAAACTCTACTCTATCATAGTTATTGTAGCAAAAAACAAAGATACCTATCTTAATGCTCTTTCATTTAGGATTGCTGCACCAAGGTATAATCAACATGAGGCTTTGAAATAAATCAACATACGAGGATCAAATATGTACTGTAAGTTATCAAGCACTGAAGGAACTCAGCGGAGCAGAAAAACTAGCCTCTTCCTTTGTATATTCCCGGCATGCAGCATTAGATCACCACTACCTCTACATCTTTGGAAGTGGATGCGTTTTAAGGGTGTGTCTGTTCTTTTTGTTTACCTTGATCATCTCAGCCACGTAGCTCTCAGGGCCTGTGTACTCGGTGGAGTCTTTAACCTTTACTAGAACAATAAAGAACAGGTAATGCCACATGTTGTGCTCCTCTTTGAAGTGCTCCTCAAAAGTCACTGTCTTGTTGTCAAACTTGTCCCGCTCCAGGCCTACAGAGGGGCAATAAAAAACATGATATTTATGGTACAAAGTTACAGTATGTTTAAGGACATGTACAGTAGACCTATGCATTGAGTGTTTCTGAAAAGCTGAAACATGGCATTAGCAAAGGGAACATGCCTTTGTAACGTGAAAGTGGCAACGTGATATGTTGAATAGTCAAGCTTTATGTGCAACCTTTATAAGGAACTAACCTATCCTGTGATCTGAATAGAAAAATAACCAGCTCATATTTGGGTTAATATACATTTGAAAAATCTAATATTCAACATTATGCAAAAAAAATATAATAATGACAGATGGTGCTGATATTAGTGCCAAATACAAATGTTTCAATACTATCCTAAAGGAGGATTAATACAAAAACAAGTGAATCGTCTATGGCAGGCTGTCAGATGAGTGAAGCTGATATTCTGTGCTTGACAAAGATGAAACAGAAGATTTCTTTGATTTGCTGTGCAACAGCTGAGATGCATTTGCTTTGGGGATTTTTTTTTTAGGTGGATATGACAAATGTAGTTTCTCTGCCATGGTTTGCTTCACACCTTATAAGTGAGTCAAATATGCAATTACATAGAAAACTTGACAGAAAAGTTTTTTAATCTTATGTCTTTGATGAAATATGTGCGTTTGTGTGCACTGTTGCATATACCTTTTAATTGTCCATCTAGAGATGAATAAATCTCTTTAAATAGAGTTGAACTGAGGAATAATGCAGTAAATCATTTTCTAGAGAAGCTGTTGCTTCTCTACCTTAAATCACTTCTGTAAAACAGAACTCAGTCAATTTATTTCACATATTCAGCTGGTATTCGGATGTCCATTGGATCAACTGTATCCTATGACAAGACGTTGCAAATTTTAATCTTGATCTATTAATAAGTATTTAAATGATGAAAAGACTTTACCTAAATGTACCAAAAACACATTTAAGCAGACAGGGAACCTGGAAGCAAATATGTGTATAGTATAGTGCACAATAATGTTACTGATACTACTGTAAAAAGAGAAAAGATCATTGCCAGGAACAGAAGCATGGATAAACCCACTATTTAAACCTGTGCTATCAGACATCGACTGTATGAAAGTGACCCAATATAACAATTTTCATCTTTAATGTGGGGTGAGGTGGGATATTCAGTCATCCATGAAATGCACACTTTGTAATGAAAACAACAACCAGACAGTATGCTAGAGAGAAAATCAACAACGTTTAGTTGCCTGTTAAGACAGTTCCTCTTTTTCTTTTTCTATAGAAGACGGAGGGTGAGGTTGAGTCGAGCCTGATTCATAGAACAAAAAAAAAAAAAACATAGCAAAGACCTAAAAACTAATACAAGATTGAGAGAAAAATCGATGGTAGAAGATGGAGAGTCACTTAAGCCTGTGGAGATTGGCTCCTAATCTCTGCATCTCCTGTTCCCTTGTGGTCTTTCTGGAAACCATAGAGACCGCAGCTCCCCCTATGGCCTGGCCTTATTTAACATGAGTGAGTCAGAGATGATGGCTGGCTTGGTGACATAATACTGTTCTCGTTCCATATGCTTACCACTTGCCCTGACTCCCTGACCCAACACACACACACGCGTACACATGCTCACATACAGCATGTACTGCTGGACTCACGCATATGATGTGGATGTGCACACACATCTACAGTCACGCTCACACATCTACAGTCACGCACACACACACACACACACACACAGTCAACAGCATGTACTTATTTAGGCACATGTATGTAATGTACAATGCATATGGAGTTACACAGAGAGACGAATGATGGGTCATCAGTTAAGTTGCAAAAAACAGATGTTGATGAAAATCAAGTGTGTGTGAGTGAGTGGGAGAAAATATCTGTACGTGTGAGACAGACATGAATTATGGAGGCGAGCAGAGCAGTGGCAGGAAGCCCTCGTGACTCAGCCTTCTTTGGAACGACAGGGGAGTGAAAAAGGGGGAGGAAGAGTGGAGAGGGACTGCAACAAGCTACACCTTAACAGACGCACATACCAGAAACCACAAACTGAGGGGAATTTGGGAACTGACCAAGTGAGGTGGAGTGGGGATAAGCACTAATAAAGTGAAGTCTTTGAGACACAGAACAGCATTGATTACAGTAAGTTGGAGATTTGATTTACATGACAATATCCTTGGAAAAATGAGTAACACATAGTAGTGAACCTATAGCAGAGTAGTCCATATGGCATCTCACCGCAGATGAAGCAGGTGGTCTTCAAGACCTCTTCTTTCTTCTGTTTTTCACTCCTAAGATCAGCAAAGGTGTCAATGATCACACCAAAGATGAGGTTGAGGACAATGATGATGACCATGAAGAAGAACAGCAGGTCATATATGACTCTGGCTGCAAACAGTGGCTCCTGTGAAAAGAATACGCAAACAGATTTTGAGGCAGTGACCATAAAATTAACAGACCACAGTTTATTATTCACTTTAATGTGAGGATAGAGTGTTAAAAAGATGTTGTATTGATGGTGGACTGATAAGGAGGACTGTCCCATTTAAATGTATGACCCAAAGGGCAGGCCTTTAAATAAACATGTGTTGGAGATGATGTTATGAGTTTAATGAGGTTAACCTTGGTCATCATGGATGTTAATGGAAACACTAGACCAAAGGTGTAACCTGCCAGATGCTACAGTAACAGAGACGGCAGAAAGCCGGTCAACCTGACGCAGCCTGGAAAAAACACGGTTAAAAAGATCCTGCCAGTTTGAAACTCGGGGGGAGAAATGTTTATTTTTCGTTATTAGCTAAAATAGTGAATTGTTTAGTTTAATTGGCTCACTTTCAATTTTAGTTAATCCTCTTGAAAGTAATGGGTCTCATGCAGTCACACACTTATTTAGGATGAGTTTGTTTTAAAGCCATGTGAGTGTATCATAGGGTGTTACTTTACCTCAGCAATCAGAAAGACCTTTTGACTCCACATGCACTATTGTGTTGTGAATTCATGAAACACATATTCACATCCTCTTTTGACATCATTAGCGGTTGAGCCTGAATTCAGTGGAAATCTATTTTGAGGTTAAATTCTCACACAAGGCGGGAGGGAGTATAGCTGGAAACATTGTGAAACTTCCATGCTTTTGAAATTTAAAAAAAAAAAAAAGGGCTCTTAGCCTAGTTTATATGACCCATGCTGCAGCTGTGGGTGCTACACCTCTCAGCCTGCACGCACACACACACACATTCAATTCACACATTTAACCAGTTAAGCATACCTCTTTGGAAGGTTTGCGAAGCACATCCCCAACACCTCCTCCGCTTCTCAAGCCGTGACTCAGTACAGTGACGATACACATCAGTAGAGAGTCACACGTCCGCTCCATATCGCCGACCTCCTCAATGTCACCACCAGAATCTGAGGAAGCAGAAAGGAGAGCTTTGATCTAACAATTTATTTGGCATGAAAGATAAAAATCTGTTAACAATACAATTTATTTATCACTACTAGGTATGTATTCAATAACCTGATTCTGTGAAGTAACTTATATTCATGAACAGATTAGGTTTTAAAAGCTTCCTTCTCTCTCTCACCCTGTGACTCTGAGAAAAATATTCTTTCAAATGATACAGAATACATGCATTTAGCAGTAATGTGGCAACTCTTTAAACACCAGTTTATGACTGAGGCACTAAAGTCATTATTGTCTAATCTATTGCTGCTGCCATCCTGGAGGTCCACCTTTATGTTCCATTAATCCTTCATGAAATGCATTTTAAAACACATTTAAAATGAATTATATGCTTATAATGTTCATATACTGTATTCACTCGAATGGTGATAAACGATACAAGAAGATGATTTCCTTGTTCTTAAATATTTACTTTGATAATAAATTAGCATTTGATAGCCTTGTAGCCACAGTATAAACATAAGATATCACCTGATGTTTGGTCATAAATATTCCCTGCTGCTATCTGTATAACATGATATCTATTGAAACCTTGTTTACATGTTTTGGTTCACAGTGTGAAGACAGCTAGTCAAAGCAAAAGTGTTTTTGTTTAGATGGATTGTGAACTTATTCAGGCAGAAATACATTATAATAACTTCTGAATGGTTTGTGTAATTTGATAGTTTATAGGTCATTGTAGAAGAAGAAGAAGAAGAAGAAGAAGACGCGTTGAATTTAAGGACCTCTGATACAGTCACATGGTGGACAGGATAGAACATATCATTATCCCCTTGCTAACTATGTTTATTATTGGCAAAATCATTTTACACGTCTGGACTGTTGCCTGAGGGACTGATGTTCTGTTTTTCACATAACTGCAGCAGCTAATATTTCTTTTCCCTGCGGGACATTTATGGGTCATACCCTCCTCACGGCTCATTACTGATGTAACAGCTTCACACTGTGTGTTACTGTGTTGACTGTCAAAATAATTAGCACGGCACTGCAGCACTGAGTCAAAATTAACTGTATTTGCTATTTTAGCCTTGAAGACCCCACACATCCTGACTGGCAGGAACTTCCCAGACATTTAAACTTTTTTGTTATGCACAATTGTTAGTATCACATGAGGGCCAATGAGGTCACATACCAGTCTTTCAGGTTTAATGGCAGTCATGTGACAGCTCATGGAGTCACATGAATTAAAGAGTAAATTAGTGTGAAACTACACAACACACAAGGAAACAGACACTATCTTGGCAAAAACATCCCACAGTTTTGCTTTAACTTATTGTTATCATGAATGACTTCCCATTATTTCAAATAGTTTTTTACAATCGATGATTCTGTGCTTCTCTCAAACATCCCAATGAACCGTTCCTATAGGCACCGCGGCTGAGATGTCATTTGTATTTGCTCCCAGTTTGAAAACATGCCAGCTGTTCTAGACACCTGAACAAATGTCTCTCCTAAACCATCCACCAAAATTAGTCAATGAATAAATAATCATTCTCTCCAGCGATTTATAATCTTGCAGTTGCAAGAAATATTGCTCATAAAAATGCTCATAATACTTTTGCAAAAGATAATAATAATAATAATAATAATAATGTTTGTGTTTGAGTATACAGTACCTTCCTGTAGTGTCCCAGTGGTGCAGTTCTCATCAATCCCTGCCTGACACATTCCTGCAGAAAGAAACTCACTGGCCAGACTGACTCCATTTTCTGTAGTAGAGACAGAAAGCAAGATACATAGAATCTAGTGTAGGACAGATAGAAGTGTTTATTATAACGAATGAAGTCTGTACTCACTCAAGGTTGTGTTGGGGATACGATCAACCTCCAGGATGAAGTCATCTTTAAAGAAAATGTAGCCCACAATGGAGAACAAGTAGACCAAGATGAGAGCCAGCACAGCAGTCAGCACAATGGAGCGTCCATTACGTGTCACACTCTTGATTACATTCAGCAAGGTCTCTTCTCTGTACACCAGGTCAAACAGCTGCAAAGGTGAAGCACGTGTTACAAAATTAAATCCTAACAAAAAGCTAAATATGTAGCAGTAGATTCACTGTAAAGTGATTTACTACCTCTCGGGAGTGCAAAATCTGAAATTAACCTGAAGTGTATTAAATAAAGTCCCCCTCCACTCAGAAATATGTTTTGCACATTGTTAATGTTAGATGTTTGAATCCCACTGTACAGAATGATGTTTGCACAGAGATGGACACTAGAAAGTTGAACGCAAATACTATTATTACATGCATTTCTATATATATATTACAACATGTCTGGAAGGGATCTTTAAGGCTGCATACTGACATTCTCTACATACTGTGTGACAAGTACATGTTGCAAGGTGAATGTGGAGTTACACAAAGGTGTGTTGGATCCGTGCACGATGTGGATTTTTATACTTTATTCTTCTTGTGTTGTATCCTTAATTTTCTTTGACATAAATTTTTTCAGCATCTTGTTATTCAACCAAAGAAAACCCTCCAACTCTCCAAATACCTGCATATTCATTCTGACATATTATAAAGCAGACCTGTGTAGACTTAACACCCCAACAGCAACAACAACAACAACAACAAATGGACATGCCTTGCTTGCACCCCCTTCTTAAGAGGTGTGTGCATTAAAATTAGAGGGGAATAATAGTATGTATCCACAGCGTGTGTGTGTTTCTCTCACCAACAGACTGTAGAAAAAGACGTGGACAAACACCCCCAGACAGCAGATGATGAGGTAGATGAGGTGGTAGAGGAACTCAAAGTCCATCACCATGGCTTTGTAGCCGCGTGTGAAGGTTCCTCGGTTCCCAACAAAACTTATCAGGAAGATGATTTTATTACACACCTGGAAGATAAAGTCAATCTTTCTTTTTAAATTAGAATACAGGGTCAATCAGAAATAATCAACATTGGCCTTTGCTGAGGGCACCATAACATAAACTGTTGACAGCAACATGGTTGGGGTGGTTTTTGAGCTAAACAAGGACACATTCAGGTTACTGCAGAAATCAGTAACCTGATTTCTTAAACACCATGTAACGTAAAGCAGAAACCTGGTTTGCTTAATCAGGGTAAAGGATTAAATGAAACCCAGTTAACACAGATACAGTAGATATCAAACCTGACTTCCGGGATATGAATACACTTCACCGAGTTTCTAGTGGGGTTCTTGCAAGAGCACATTTGCATGATAAAGACTTCAAGAAAATATATCACTATGACAGTGGAGGCGTGTGTGTGTGTGTGTGTGTGTGTGTGTAGAGGCAATGCAAGACACATAGTCAGGGAGAAATTTGAATCCTGAACAGCTGCATGTAAATGTAGGTTTTAGAGTAACCTGGTTACTGCAGTGCATAGTGACATGTTCTCTGATTTCCTGTCTTAACCTGGTTTCTCTCAATAACCCGGTTTTCTTGTGAGTACATAAACATAGCGACCGACAGGAGAGACGATAGAGATGTGTTCAGGTTTTTATTTTGCGCGCATATGTGTCTATGTGTGTGCTCTTAAGCAAATCTAGAAAATCTCTGGTGGGTGTAGGGGTGGTGTCACTCTCTCTAGGGTCCGGTGACGCACTTCACACTCTATAACACAGCCAGGCGCTGCCAGGGAGAGCTTAGGGCCTGGGGCGACACCACAAGTGGGCATAAGTGGGACTGAGAAAGAAGAAAGGAGAAGTAGAACTAACGCAGTGGTTCCTCAGTACATGAAAGTGCATGGTGAAATAGAAGTGTCTTTCGCATTTGTCTGGGGAAAATTACAAATAAACCACACAAACAGTCTGAGACACAGAGAGCGTACATATTCTCCCACTTACTCTGCTGCTCACATGATATCTACTGTAAGCCAGTTGATTATTCAGAGTGACATTTTCCTATACAGAAACTCTTTAATTAAAGTTTAAGCATTTTAAGCAACACACAATTGTATTCACTATCACTGTATTTGATTGGAGGCAGATATTTCAAATAATCTCAAAATCTGGACAAATAAAACCAAAACCCATTGTTAGACATCATAACATGAAGGACAGAGGGGAAAAAAATAAATGTAAATTGGGTGAAAGGAGTAAGGGAGATAGATGACTCACATTGAAAGCACCCAGAAGGAAGAGGGTGGGCTCCAGGCCAACAGAGAAGATGAGACGGAGTATAGTGACAATGACAAGGGCACGGATACCCAGTGGTTGGGGCATGATGATAACAATGACCAGTGTTGTCAAGACTCCCATCCACAGCAGAGCAGACAGATGGGGATCCAGCATACCTACAGAAGATAATTGTACACAAACAAGCCAACCAACTGTATTAATGCACAGGAACGCTATAATAGGAATAAGTTGTTGCATAGTGAATTTGCCATATGTGGAAAAATATGTGACAGCATCATGTTGAGAGGATGACAGTGCAGTTTGCAGTGCAGGCCTCGTCAGGATCATCATAAGTTTAACTGCCTTCTGCTATGTTCTGCCTCTCAGGCAAGCTTGGGGCCTTCATTAGTGAGACTTTAAACTCAAAGAGAGCAGGTTACGTAACACTCAAAAGTATATGACATACCTTTTTTTTTTGCGTATGTGTGCACTAAGCTTTAGAGAGAACCTACCTGATGCTTCCCTTGATCCTGGGGTAAATCCAGGATTAGTGCCCTAGTCAGGGGTTTCATGTGGCAATGTGTCACTCAGGTTAAAACCCTTGACCAGGTTTGACCAGTCAAAAAACAAGGCCACACCCAACCTTCTGCCTCTATAACCTATCTTGTTTCTTAAAACACAGGACTAACATGTGTTATTTTGTCTGTACTTTATGAGCTTCTGGACAAAATGCAACCATAGATCAGGATTGTGTTGATGTTAGAAAGGTAGAGAAAATATGAATGGAAGACATCAGATGAAAGAGAAAGGAAAATAAAGAAAAATGGAGAAGAACTGAAAGAATAAAAAAAAAGTTAGTGGATAAAAAAAAGCAGAAGGGGTGATGGTAGTACTATAGGCAAGGGAGACCTCCTTTCTTCCCACCTTGCCTCCCTCTGTCTCCTTCTCTCTTTCCCTTCCTCTAATTTTCTCTCCCTCCCATTCCCCGTGGAGATCACATGACAGGTGCCACTTACATAACAGCCCTCTCTAAAAATACCTCAGCTGAAAGATTCATGAGGAACAAGCAGGGAGCAGCACACAACTCTAGTGATGTGGCAGACTGAAAGAGGGGCGCTTTCATGCACTCAAACTCGGTGACTGCCTATGTTACACGTTAGTCTAATAAGCAAGTGGGTGATTGTGTGTGCAAATATACCGTAAGAAAATTACGCAGCGGAGATGACTGCAAGCATGCAGTGGCTACGTGTGAGCATGTGAGTGTGTGTGTGTGTTGCTAACCAAAGCTATTCATCAAAAAACAGTCAGTCATGCATGCAGGCAGAACACACTGACCTAGATCTGCTGCTCTTATAACCCTCATTCTAAAGCCCCAAGCAAAGGAGGGAGGAGAGCAGAGGGAGCACAGTGTGTATGTGTATGAGTAAGAAGGCAAGGACCCAAAACCATAAAAGTGCCTGTTTAAGCAGGCCAAAGGTATGTTGGAGTCTCACGTGATCCTGCCTCACACACTTAGACCCAAGTTTCAGTGTAGAAGGAGGGAATACAGTCAGACCTTACTCATGTGGAGTGTTTATTTTGTACAAAGACCAATAAGTAAGAAGTTAAAATGATCATAGTATAAATAGTTAGTATAGTAAGTAATGTGATTAGCGACTTATGGTTTTGTACTTGATTTTGATATTTGTGTGTGTGTAAAACAACTAATATAAATGTGTAGTTGCAAAATATTTGTTGGATGTTATGGGTATTTTTATATTTCCATATTCTTAGTTAATTTTTGGGAATACATGTAATTAAAAAAGTGCTTTGTCATTCAGATGAAACTAAATCCACTAAGAGGTGACACAATAAACACACAGAGTAGGGTTTGGCAGCTGGCTATATTAAGCCTTATTTGAGGTGTAAACATGATTTGGACTTTTTTTTTTTTTTTGGATCAGCTGATGTTCGTGACTTGCACTACCTGAGCCAATGTAAGCATATTTTATGAGACAGTAAATCACATAGGGAGCTCTGTGTGTTTATTGTGGTCTCCATACTGAAAGTCAAATATGAACTCAAGCTTTAGTGCCATGTGTTTGTGTGTGTGTGTGTGTGTGTGTGTGTGTGTGTCTGTGTGTGGGTGTGTCTTAAACAAAGATAGAGGGTTTCTCAGGTCCTGCTCCTAATCCTTGACATGTGATTGAAGTCAGCAGATCAGAACATTACAAGAAAAAGGAGATCAGTGGGTCAAGTTCCCAGAAGAAGGACAGAAAGTCAACTTTTCAAAATCTATCTCTTTTGGTGGCTACATTATGTGATATTTCAGACCATAACAGGTAGTTTTCTTATTTTAGAGTGAAAAGTGAACAGAAAGAAAACAAGTTCTATTATATATATGTATATATATATTATATGATATATTAGAACGAAGCAGATAAGATGAAATAATTCAGAATTTTGAATTACTGAGTCTTTGGAAATGCAAAATAACATTTCATATAAATATTAGTAACAGGATGGAGGAGGATTAGAGGTCAGTTTTAAAAAGGCAGTTCACACACTCGGACGTCTACTCATACTGCAACTGACCTCCATGTACCCCCTCCAGGGGGTAGAAGAAGCAGACCAGCAGGTTCATGAGCACAGCCAGATTGAAGGAAACGTTACTCCACACTGATATATTTCTGGAGCACCAGTACAACACTGGCTGGGCTGGAGGTGATAGAGGGGAGAGAGAGTCAGATATTACACATATTTTCATGATCACATACACTTTGGTTTAGGTAGAGTTTGTCTATAAAATGTAAGAAAGAACCAAAAACAGCCTGAGTTGTTAATATATGTTAAAAGGTCAAGATTAAGGCTGTCAAATGCCACATTGACCTTTCCAGACACATAACCTGACTTATAATGGTCTGTCTTCTGCTGTTAGTGAAGAAGGAGAAACATACGCAGGGACTTTTCTCTGTCCATCCCCTCTTCTAAGCAAGAGACAAAGTATAGCTTTGTGTGGGTACACAAGTCTAACATGGATCAGTAGTGTGACTGAGTGTGGGTGTGGGTCTGTGTGTGCGCATATGTTTGTGTACGTGAGCAAGTAAGCTCTCAGTTATGATTCATAAGGTTACTGTACAAATGTTTCACAGCTCAGACAATGTGGAAACCCCCTGTCTGCTTTTAGACAGTGGAAACATGCATACTCACATAACACACGCACGCACAGGATGACAATGTTAACCCTGCTGTCAAGTTGGGGATATGCATCCTTCTTTCTATTTTCCATACCCACTATATCCTGTTCAGGCTTGCGGGGAATGAGGTGCATCCCAACTTCTATTGAGTAAGAAGTTGGGTACAGCCAGTACCAGTCTGTTTTTAATACACAATAATAGATAGAAAGTCACCTACATTATGGGAAATTTGGAGTTTCAGCTAACATGCCATGTCATGGACTGTGGGAGGAAACTAGAGCATAGGAAGGCCCCAGGCTGCCATCAGGTTCAAACCCAGGAATGTGAAGCAATAGTGAACTAATCATGGGGCCACCATGCCATACCCAGGTTGAGGATGTCCATCACATAAAGGATACGTTCACAATCTGTTTTAAAACAAACCAAACCAAATGAACACTGAAACTGTTTTTTCATGCTGTAATCATTCTTCCTGGGTCTTACTGGCTATTAAGAGATCCCTTTATAATGTGCTTTCAATGTGAGTGACACAGTCCACAGTCCTTCTCCCTATGAACTTACACTTTCATAAAGTATCTTTCTGGAAAAAGGCACTGAAGTTGTGCACACCAACACCTGATCAGCATCAGCTGACTCTTAAAACTACTAGTCATTGTGACGTGTGAAGACAATGAGCCCTAAGAAACTCATCATGTTTTGCTTCTACTTGCTACATGATGCTTTACTGTGTGGACAGATTTCCTCCACCAATGTGTCACATCCTACTCTTGTTTTTTTTTTTTTTTTTGTTTTTTTTTTTAATGAGATAATCCATTATCTGATCAACAGAAAATTAATCCACAGCAATTTTGAGTCTTGAGTCTTAATTGTTCACATGTTTTAATAAAAATAACAATAATCAAGTAAAAATGCATTTGGTTCCTTATGCTCAAATGTGTTGCTGGTTTAATATAATTTTTAACTACATAACTTTGCATTTTGTTTTGTTGGTTCACTTTTTTCTGACATTGTATAGATTTGTATTATGATTACATTATTAGAAATATAAGTTTTGAATAATCCATATTAAATATGTATTAATATTATTTATATTTCATATGTCATCAATACATATTGCTATAGTTCTGTTCTGTACAGCAGTGGGGAGCATTGGGGGTTGTTGTACTTCTCATGAATCTTATGCTGCTGCTTAGATTAAGAGCCTCAGAAGAAGAGTTTCAGCCCAATTAGTAACTTGACCAGTATGTGCGACACACACACACACACACACACGAACACGCACACACACACACACACACACTACCTCTTACCTCTGAGTTTCTTTTGCCAGTTCATCTCATTAAAGAGGTCCTCTGCACGCAGGAAGAAGTCGTTGATCTTGCTGCCCTGCTCGTCCCTCTCTGTGGTGTAGTAGACTCGCAGCTTTGACTCTGAGGTCAGGAACTCACAGATATTGGGCACAGGGAACACTATCTCCTCCATGGTGCGGTCCTGACGCACAATCTAGACAAAGACACACACGGTCACCTCCAAATATACACATATATAATAAGCATTTAGTGCTTCTACTAATTCTACTATAGAGATATTCAACTGGTTAATATTTTGTGAAAAGGGTTGTGTTTAGGACCTCTATCTGTGCAGTGTGTTTGGCATAAAACTCCAAGGCCTCATCTCCCTCTCCATTGGTCCCTCCCGGCTTTAACATCATTGACAGCTCCTTATTATGACGCGCCAACTGTATGAAGGACAACACAGACAAGAACTAAGGTTGTCACAAAAAACAACGCACAGTGTGTCTCATCGCACTCCTGCATGAATTGAGAGGTTAATAAATGATCTTTTCTATGCATAACAATGGTTATTGTGCTATGCAGTTGAAATACCAACATGGGATTCTATGAAACACGTTGCAGAGATGAATACCAGACCTGGTGAGCTAAAATGTAGATGTTGTGTCCAACATTTCTGGGGGAAGCGGCGTCATGTTCCTCCTCTTCCCCATTATCCTCCTCCTCTTTTGTATCCTCAAACTCCACCTCTCCCTGCAGATAGGCCTTTTTTATGACCTCCACCTAAAGAGAGACACACACATGCCCACACAAACTTTCACTATTAAATGAAGCATTCAGGATAATATGTCATATTGATGTTCAGTGATACTGAACTGTAGGGTAGGCTACAGATTAGTAGCTGCTGTATTTAAGATGTAAAAAGGAGCTGAGGGAAGAAATATCGATTTCTTACCAGCTCTTTAGGCCTCATGTTGTACAGGATCCTCTCAGCATTCTCACTGTCATGACGGCTCTCCATAATGGCAAGCAGCAGCTTGGATGCATTGTTCTAAGAGTGAAAAAAAGAGAGAAAGCAGGCAGGGGACATTAAAAAATCTAGATCTCCAAGATAAGAACTTAAGCCCTGTCAGTTTTATCAACCAAAGAAAACAGACAGATTCCCTCGTGCTCTAAAAAATGCACTCTGCAGCTATTTGTTTTGGCAGGCATGCACTAAGGCTAGCTGGAATAAATGTCGAGCTCATATACTTGTAGCCTGTTGATATTCCATCCTGCCGTGAAAGGAAACTACTTCACAGTGTGGTTCACTGCCAAACCAAAAGCACCAGTTTCATGAAAAGGTGTAGATTCTTCCTTCAGTCCTGCTGACTCACCTTGAGCTCTAACACCAAGTCCATCCGCTTTTTCCCAAGTGGGTTAATGTCATTAAGTATCAGAGCGATAATGATATCAATACCATTGGACTCGTGAGTGGCAATGCAATTCTAGAGGAAAGAGGAGAATAAACACGTGTAAGAAGGACTGACTGTGAGTCTTAGAAGAGTTCTGGACTTTACATCTGTCGCTTGTGTACCTGGTTTTCATGGCAGGGGCCTTGGCAGTACTCTGTGAGACTCTCCAGAGTCTGGTTGATGAGGGCCACATTCTTCTCGTTGATGTACAGTCCCAATAGACCAAGACCTCCCGTGGTGCTGCCACAGATGCAGTCTAAGAACTGCAGAGTCTCACACACAAGGTTGTAGTTGTTTTTGTTGTTTTGACAGCGAAGGAAGTTCTGAAAAGATAAAAAGGTACAGGTAAAATGATGGACATGACTGTAATGGGTCTGTATCAAGTGATACAGAATATACAACAGAATATACACAACAAGTAATGAACCAATCAAAACCAGTATAAGTACAGAGCATTAAAGGAAGAGTATCATTCTTAGGTTTGTATTATCCTCTAACAATAACAAAGCCCTCCAGCTGCACTCTTTCTGGAGCTAATCCTTGGACTACAGAGACTAAGTGGAAGAGCAACACACAGAAAAAGAGGCTCCATGAGTATAGGTAGCAAGAAATGAAATAGGAAGTTCTCCTTTCATAGCTCTATTATAAAGATGTGCCATCTCCTTTCTATTCTAAAGACAGACCTGACCCCTCATCTCATACAAATGACACTGATATGAAGGCATTTGTACTAAAACCATGAGACTGTGTCTAAAAGCCACCAGAGTAGCCAGCAAGCACATACACAACCTAATGTGTATGTACAGTGTATGATGCTCAGTCTGACCCACCTGTAGGTCACGGTTGTGATTCTCACAAAGTAGCTGGAGGAACCGAAGGATGGGCTGCATGATAACGATTACAAAACTCATCTCTCCCTCGTCCTGATTCTTGTCCCCGGTGCTGGGCTGGCCATCTGCTGAGGTGAAGTGGTCCTCCGGGTCGGCCTCACGCCGGTAAGAGTTAAAGGCTTTCTTGGTGGCAGAGGAGGCCTCCAGTAGTTGCTCTCTCACATCCTCTGTCATGACCACTGCCGATTCCCTCGCTAAACAGACAAATGTACAAACGAGGTACTCACAATACAGTTGAATCCTATGTAACCATCACAACGTAAATAAACAGGTGACTTCTGACCTTTTTTGCGGACAGGAACGTCTTTGTCCTGAGTCTCATCATCTCTCTTCCTGTTTCCCAGGTCACTGGTATTTACTGTCACTGTAGCTTTAATCTCCAGCTGGGCCAGCTTCATGCGGTCATAGAAGACTCGGAAGAACTTTTCTGATTTCTTGTCTTCTGTCAGACGGCAGAAGAACGAACGCTGGACACACAGCAAGCACAAGAAGAGCATTATTGATCTTTTGACAGCTAAGCAGTAAATAATTCATTGTAAAATAGTAGGTATAGTGACGGCATTGTGTGGTGGACAATCATTACTTGGTATGAACATAAACTAGAGCTGAAACTACCAGTCTATTTACAGAAAATTAAATAGGCAACTATTTCAATGAAATGTTTCAATTGTTCTGTTTCAAAGAAAACAATGAGTGAATCTCAAATTGACACGTGCATTACATAGCCAACACTCTCCTAAGTTTGTATTATGCAACTAATAAGTTATTCAGAGTGCAGTTAACTGTGAGTAAAACCAGCAAATGTAATGTAACAAGAATGAACATGGATCCTGCCTAAAGTTGCCAGATCTGGTTTTGTTTAAAATTCCTCTGTCTGTCTATGCTTGAATATTCTGTCTTATTTTAACCTGGCTTTTGGAAAAAAAATAGATCATTACTCAATAAGAACAAAATACTCTTGACAGGACATTCGAAAAACATTATATAACCATAGTGGAGCAAGGCTGGATTTTCGGTGATGCGCGGGGTTAGAACGCTGTAGTTATTGCTGAGGAATGGGGTCATGCAGAATTAGAACACTTTTGAGCCTGCGAGCGCAATGCATACACCGTGTCCCAACCCACAGGGCTGTTGTTTTGATTATGTAAGAGCTGTTATCTGCTGCAGCTTATGGAAAGGCCTCGACCGGCAGAAGCCGCCTCACTCACACTAACAGGGTGAAAAATGACACGGGAGGGAAAAGCCTGGCCTACTTACACAGATAGGGAAACGAGATGGCGGGGAGCAGGGTGAATAAAAGCTAGATGCAAAAGACAGACACCAAGGAGGGAATACAGGAGTACAAAGGTGGGAAAAAAAGCAGATGACTGAAAGAGGGAAATCAAGTGCAAGCGATAGGGAGGGAGAAAATGTTATCAGACAGTATCTAGGCCAGTTCTGAAAGTTTGTTACATAACCATCTGTCTTTCCAGGTTAGATGTAAAACTGGGCTACTGGAGGAAACAGATAAATGATAGTCACAAGGAAAATGTTAAGCAAAATTGACCAAAACAAGCCTTGTTTTTCTTACTCCAAGGACATGTGTTTGTACTGAGAGATTTATATGCACTGGATTTAATGTTAACGACTACACCATTTCATTCATAATTAAAAATAGTCATCAACAAAACAAGAGTGTGTACACAGCGTATTAATGCAACACAGAGCAGAGCTAACACAGTTTTGCAGCCAAATCTCCTCCAAAGCCAGAGAAACAATGACATAACTGTGTGCTTGTGCCCCAAAGCAGATTCCAGAGCCTTGTGCCCCACCCTGGCCCTCCACCACTGAGCAGCAGCCCTCCTGCACGTACGCACTCTGCCAATACTCAGAGACAAGGAGGAGATAGCAGAGTGTGTGTGTGGGGGGGGGGCGGGAAGGGGGAGCTACGGAGCAAGGCCATCACGCAATAAACTACTTGTGACATAGTGGAGAGTGCAGAGAGAAGATTAGCTGCAGCACTGGCAACCCACTCACAGCTCACAACTCACAGCATGCCTGAGGTGGTAGGTGTGGGGAGACAGTGACGGTCATGCCTGTCTGTCTCTGCTCAAATAACTCTGTCCACCATCGTGCGGCTAAAGTGTGGGCCTGCGGGGAGAGGGTGAGGAGGGGTAAGAAAGGCAGGGTGCAGAGGGTGAGGTATGAGGCCCTGGGCCAGGATAACACATCGACCGATCAGACCAGTGCAAACAAACAGAACACTCCCACCGTTTACCATTACATAACTCACACAGACACACACACACTTGTACAGTATAAGTACATGCAAGCTGGAGAGCGCATACGCTTATACACCCACTGACTTACACAAACACACACACACACACACACACAAAACTAGGTCAGCTGTCTCCGGCATAGGCACATGCCAATTTTGAGAGGACACACCCACATATCACACATGCTCTGCAATACAGTATTCTTTCCCAAACTCTGTGACTGCCAACTTTATTCTTATGTAATCGCATTCATTTTCCACTGCCTATCATTTAATTCAGGTTGCAGGAGTCATCTCTAGGATAGCCCTAGTTAATAACACTGCATTCAGTCTCAGTGTGCAGTCGGGCTCACAATGCAGGGTTGGCAGGACTAGTACCATGCCGGCAGTGTTATTTCATTTTATGGATCAGGGTTAGCTGAGCTATAAGGTGAAGGTAAGTCTGTTTGACTAATGGTGGCTGGAGGGAAATTTGTATTGGTCTTGCAAGAGTTATTCATTATTTTGTTCAACAGTGAAAGTGTTCACCTGCAGCAACAGTCATTTTTTCACATTGATTATAAGAACTGAGTTCAGTGGATTGAGTGAGTCACTGAAACAAAGACAAAGCCTGCACACAAAGATAGAAAACCACAGTAAACAAAAAAAGAATTAAAAAAGAAACAACAAAAAGGCACCACAGCTTTCAATTTCCATTTTATGGTTTCTTTAGAAATGTTTGCGTCTTACTGACAATGAACCAGAAGCGAAAACCTGAACTTTCATGTCTAACCACGTTGCTGTCTGTAGTGTTTCGATGCTGGCCCTCACACTCTTGCTTGCAAAATCTGTGCTGCCACATCAAGACACCATCTGTGTTTTGATATCACTTGAAAAGCAAGAACAAGAGTGGCATGATGAAGAGGTGACGTTACGGATGAAGAAACCACATGGTGGTCAGGGAAAGAAAGTAGTGATAGTAACAGAGGAGGATGAAGGAGAAAGAGAAAGCAGAGGAATATAGGAGAGGTACGAGCATCTCAGGGCCCCCCCTGTAGTGTTGGGTAAACATAGAGCCTGTCTGTATCCATGGAGACAAACTCTAAGTGGAATGAGACGGAGAGGAGTAGGGCGAGGTGGGGGCGGACAACACTGAAAAACAAGGTCATAGCGCTTTCCCTTCTCTCCTTCCGTTCCGCCACTTGGCATCAACAAAGGGATGTTATGTAACAGCTATTTATACTTGCGCTCCCTTTCCCTCTCACCCTCCCGCTCATGTCAGGCAGCACCACATGCAAACCAAAAGGAACTGCAGCTCCCCTCTCCTTCCAAGTCCTTTCTCTCTTTTCCTTTGTCTCTTCCTCTAAATCTAGTCCATTTGTTTTCTTTTTTTCCCTCTTTTTATAACAGCAGTAAAGCACACCTGCAGTGCATGTTTTTTGGAGGGAAACCAAACGTCATGTCATGTGGTTACATGCCAGATAGCTGACAAGTGAAACATCACAAGTTGCAGGGTCACAGCGTAATATATAGCTGGCTGAGTTGTAACAGAAACACAGAAGAGCAGCGGGGAGTCAAAGAGTCTACAAAAGTGTTAAAATACTTTGCATGTCAGCAGAAAGAGAGTGCACGTATGTTGGGGTGTGACTGCATGCAATCCAGTGAGTTTTTTTGTGGGGGGGTTTTTTCAGTGTGCTATGTACAAAAAGTCATGAGTAAATAGTTCACTGTGTTACATGAGTAAAGATAACTAAGAACAAACAGTTACTCAGCTCAGCAAACGCCAACTTGAGTTTTGTTTTTTTAAGAGAGCAAAAAGATAAATTAGTGTATTTTGTCTCGTGGTAGTTTTGACTTTCGATTCAAGTTCATGATCCCAGTAAAAAGTACTACTTCTTTTTAACTAAAAAAAAAAGTACAGTATGCAGTGACATTTGTTAGGAAACTACCCAGTACCTCAAAGAACACAAATATTTGTACTATGCGGTACATTTGTCACACCACATACAGAGTAGTTTCTCTTGCAAAGAAACCTCCTTTTCAGAACAAACTTGAGAATGCCAGGGTGAGAGGAGCTCCAGTTTCTCTTCAATCCCCTCTGTGTTCCCCCGTCCCTCCACCCTCTCTCCCCACTGCCCCAGTTCCGGAGGCCCAGCATGACCCAGTTTGGGCCGGCGGGAGAACGAGAGGGAGCGGGAGAGAGACTGGAATGTTTTGAAGCCTGAGACATTCCTCATTGTTCATTTACACAGGCTTTATGTAACACAGAATGATCACGTGACCTAGCTCTGCAGCAGCCGTGGGAAGCCAAAGTATTATCTCCGCCACAGTGGCTTCCTCACTGTAATCTGATTATGCAAACCCCACGCTTACACAACAACGCACAGACGGACGGACAGATTGGTAAGACGATGAGATCAACAGACAGAGCAACAGACAGTTGTTCCAAGTTAAAGCAAATAGGGAAATTTTCATTGTCTAATGCACACCTTCTGTAAGATAAGTGAAATTTTTTTTTTAAAAATATCACAAAAAGGCATGATCTGCAAACTACTGATATTATTTGCAGTTGCCATGGCCTGTCAGCCAGATGATATAGTACTGGATATGAGTGAGAGGGTAGGCGCCTTAGTAATGTACATGTGCCACTATAGTGGCACACTGACCCACATACTGTAGATCCTCCTTTAGTAATGAAAACTTCCATCCAAGACACAGTGTACAGATGCACTGTGAAATAAGATGAGCCTCTGCACAGATAACACTGCGGATCAGTTACAGTAGGTGTAATAGGTAAGTGTATAGCATTCACTGTAAGATTGTTTAGTTGTTCAACAGCAGACAACAGATACAAAAATATTTTTTCACTTTCTAGTGTTCATATTTGTATGATAAGTTGGGGTTAACTGACCTGGATGGTGGTGTTTCCACCCTCCAGCAGCGCAATAGCCAGGAGGATGCTTTCTTGGAAGACTCGGTCACTAGTGGTGTTCATGATGAGGTCAATGACTAGGTCAGAGGCTCCTTCTTTGTCCAGGTGACACTGTACCTCTGCCAGGCTCATTTCCGCACGACTTAGGCCCCCGGGCCCACCTAAAGCTGCAAGACAGGGACAGAGCAACAAGTGAGGTATGTGGCCTTAAGTTCCTAATAGAGATGAATACTTTTCATTATACATGTACACATACATGTACATATACATACATCCGTGAGATACATGATGAACACAACTCTATGATGATGGTCGTTTCTAGGACCAGTATCTGTAGACAGTAGCTACAGATGCAGAAGCCTGATAGAAACTGCCAATGATCTCTTATTTTAGTCTGCTCCATGAAGCGCATGTTCATTTTCATCCTATGGAAAATAAATAATAATAACTAACTAGTAAATCTGTAATCAAAAATATCTCTAAATGATTTAATTTCACAGAAAAAAAAATAAACGTATGCTCATATCTATTTTTTTATATCTGATACATTAACTACAAAACTTAACCTAAATGAGATAATGAAATACTCTTTGATATAAATGTCCTTTAATGATACTGATATTGATACAGTTTAACATATGGCAAAGATTACTTGGTAAGCACATGAGTCCTACATGATTTATTTTTAAAAAAATGCAAAAAGCTCACTGAAATTACTAACTAAAGTGACATTAATCCACCCAGAGGCCTGAGCTTCAGGGCACATATGGAATTCTCAGCCTGGCTCTTATTTCTGCAACAGGTGCAAAGGCTGTTTTCACAGGAAGTCGCAGCCTGTCACCCAGCAACAGTGAAAAGTGGATCACACAGGGGAGGGGGTACACTTCCTGTGGTCTGGAAGTTTGCCAACATCTTGGTGTATATGGGAGAGATGGTGAACGTGGAACTAAGGTTCAGGTGTAATACTTTTCGACAGAACAAACATAAATCCAGCCCATTCATCACAACTATATAATATACAGTATGTAATATGCAGACACTATGGTGTCAAACACTTATTACTGACATTAAGGCAACAGTAGACAACAAGCCATTCTGGTTACTAGGTCAATTCACTGCATATCCATTTGGCATCAATATGTCTCTCCAAAATCTATTTGCTGATAAAATGTTACATCATACTGTACATGTGACATATCTGTACAAATAACTCAAAAAGCAGGAGAAACAGTGAGCAGAGGTGCACTGCTTCAGTATTTTGACTGCAGATTGTAACACAATGACTACGTTATCAGGTAGTGATAAGGCTGCTGTGCTGTGCATGCTCAAAGGGCAGCTCGTAGCACAACTCTGGTGCTGATAACCGGCTCAGGGCCAGACAGATAGAGTCCATCCTTACATAACATATCGAGAGAACCTTCCTTTACTACAACTTTCAGAGGCAGAAAACATTTTGGCTAACCAAAAGGAAATGTTTTATCTAGACTTTGCCCTCTGATAGTAGTTGTACTCTTTACAGGCATTAAAATCATGCTTCTCTTTGGCACAGGCCTTTGGTTATTGCTTCACAGCAACATCAGCTCAGTTGGAGATGCTGAAATCAGTGTTTTCATGGCCTTGTATACTCTAAACTCCATCCCTCTTTTCTAAATTTCTGCTTTAAAGAATTAACAATAAACATCTGTGTTCAGTGATGAGTAGCAGCAGTTATGGTGCCCCACCTGATTGGTTTTTGCTGGGTCCTACTGGACTGAGGGGGCCATTGCTAAATGATGTCAGGCTGTCCCTTCGCCCACTACTCCGATGGAAGTTGCCATAGTAACGGTTCACAAGAATCTGCCTCAGTGCCTCGCCCTATGAGAGGAGAAGAAAGGGAAGGATGTAATGACATGATGTCAGCTATGGGAGGAGACGTTGTATAACAGGGATAACATGCATCATCAGTTATATATGGTACATTTTAAATCTCCATACACCCCCTGACCTCAGAAAATGATGAGCATATTTGCCATCATGACCAGGGTCTGCAATCTATAGTTACTGTATGGGGCAACTTTTCACTTTAAATATTTAATATACAGAATTCCTACAGTTCAAAATGTATATACACAAGATAAATTTACAGCCATAACCCAAAGTTTATGTCACATACCACTCGAACCAAATCTGTTATGCTTACTATCAGCAACAGTGGCCCTATGTAGTGGCAATGTGAGGTCCTGGTTTTCACTTAGACAGACCTGGGGCCAACCCTCCCACACTGTGACTCATCCACTGTTGAGCAGTCAACTGCACGACTTTGCTGTTGTTATGGCAACCGCAGCCCATAGCTACCTGACAGATATCCCATTGGTTAACGTGAAGGAAATGAAAGAGAAGGTTTTTTATGTGTGTTTGTGTGATTATTTGCAAATCATTGACAGTTGTGGGAGGTCCTTGATAGACAACAGAGGCATTATGTAAGATCTACTGCTGTAGTTATGATCTGGCCAGGATTATGTTATGTAGTAAGAGTGAAGAAGGGGATTGATCAACTGTATGTATTGTGTGTAAAAGCGCAGTACAATCAGTCGCAGTCACAAGATGACTACCTGGTCTCCTCACGTAATAACGTCCTCCTTGTTTGGTCTTTAGTCATGAGCGAAACCCATTGTGTCTCCTCTCAGATTATCAGGTTTGTATCAGATTTAATTATTTACTGAAACTATGAAACCACAATTCTGGTAAATCTCAACAAAGTTAAAATACAATGAATTGATTGTGAAGAAACTGGAGTTATAAAAAACACATTTTAGATATGGTGAAGTAATTTTACAGTAGACACATGGCTGCAAATAATAAGTCAGTGATGACGACTTCTTGGTTGGAACATTTAATCAAATCTGTTGAACATCCCTCCATGCAAGAGAGATGTGGTCTCCTCCTGGAGACAGTAATTATGTATTAATTAAATCCAATCAATGTTGTTATTTTGAAATGTTGATAATTAGAGACAGCCTCTACAATGGAAACACTCGAGGCTCTCTAAATGCATTGCATTGCTATAAAGAGCATCAGATAAAGCAGGCAGAAGCAAATATGCCATAAAGTTATCAAAATAGTTTTCTTTTCTTCTTCCAGTTAAACAATAGCAGTAGCTATGGGTTAGATGTTACTTGAAAGTGATTAGAAACACAGAATGCAGGAATCAGGTAACAAATGCTGCTTCAACATGAAATCTTACCATGAATCTCTGTTGTGTTGGAGTTTTTAGTTAAGCTGCCATGCTGGTATTAGTACCTACCCTTTTCTGGTCCTCCAACAGCTTCTCAGGCTGGTTCTGATCCAGCTGCTGGGTGCAGTGAGGAGTGTGAGCACAGTGGCCAAACAGATACAAACATAGGGTTAATATTCATGCATTACAGAAAAAAAGGCACAGCATGACCCTTTTTAACTGTTGCAGGAGGCCATGCAAAGGTCTGCTCAGAGCGAGTTGCCATGCTTTCAATTCTAGGTTCACAGAAAATGTTATGGATATGAAGGGTTTAGAGAGCTGGGACAGGAGATGTGCACAATCCAGTGTAATCGCAGCTTCAGTTCATTTTCTGAATCAGCTATGTTGTTTTTCTCATCTTCTCATTTTGCATATATTCTTCATTTTAGTTGATTTTTAATTAATTCATTTTAGTAGTTTGACAGTTTAGGAAATTGCTTACTTTCTTGCAGTGACTTAGATGAGTGGATGTAAAGACTGGAAACAGCAACTTTGTCAAGCAAACTCAATACTTGCTGCAAACGTGCTGCAATAACAGATTAATGGCTGAAATATTAATAAGTTCATTCAATTAAGCATTCTATAGCCAAAATTGGCTCAGGAAAGTCAGTAAATTAGTCTGTATTGAGCTATAAACTAATGATTCAGTGATTCTTACAGAATTTGTTTTCCACAGCTACTTTATACTGTATGAAATGCTTCTCCATTAATTCACTGAATTCTTGCAGCATCTAAAAGCAGCAGGACAGATACAATGATAAAACAAACCGCAGCTTCTGACTAGAGAAATGCTGGGCCAGAACGCAGTGCGAGTGTGCATAGTCGCTCATTGTGTTTACCTTCATTAACTTAAACACGACACAACAGGCTGCTACTGAATAACCGCGCATCAGACTAGTGGGTTATGAGTTCATATTCTGCCTGTTTGTGACAGGACATTGGGTTACCAGGACTTTTCATAGGCTGTTTTCCAACTACCGTCTCATGTTTTATTATTGAAATACATTGCAGTGCAAACCCTGTTTTGTAACATTAATGACTGAACTATGTCATTTATGAGGTGAGAGGTTAGAGTTAGGGCTGAAATAGCATCTGTGAGAGCTAAGAGAGCAGCGATGTGACTAGCTGAAAGAATTTTTAATAATCACCACGCCCACTTTTGCACTTAAAATGTAGACAAATGAGATCCGGTGTTTTCCTGTTTTCTAATTTCCTTAATGGTCCACACAAACTATTGGAAATCAGGCAAGACACTGTATTACAGTTTCAAAATCCAGTATGTACAGTATGTACAATATGTGTGTACCAAGGGAAAGGGAAACTGGTTAAGGCGATGCTCCACATAAATTGTTATGTAAAAAGACACACTAGGAGGGGCGTGCGAGGGGTGATGGGGTTAGAGTTACATAATCACTCCAAAAGGAACCAGGCCACTAAACCAGTGACACAGAGCTGCGTACAGTGGCCATCTGTCACCAAAAACACAGAGGGCAAGAGAGAGACAGCAAGAGAGAGAGCGGGAGGGCAAGAGAAAAACAAACACTAACAGAGAGGATTTATATACTTTGACAGTTGAAATTGTCTCTCTCAGATAAAAGTTGAGGGCATTATGTTTGCATCTCTATTCGAGGGTGTGTTTACATTTGGAATGTAGTCTTGCAATCGCCAAATATGGTATGTTACTAGGGCTTACCTACTGTATATACTGTAACGACTGTGCTATGTAGTTGTCAGACCTCTGGACTTAAGCCACATCTATCATATCCATATTCCTTACAACTTGACTAAATAGAAATAAAAAGCTTGACGTTTACTTTAATACAAATGACTTGTGACTTCACTTTCAACCAGCCTTCTGGCTAGGTTTGATTTGATAACTTCCCCAAATCTAAAGTTAATATGTTCTTTAAAAAATGTAAAAAGTAAATTTAGGAGCAACTCCAAAATTTCAAAAAGATACGCATAAGGTACAGGTCTCATTATAAGTGGACCTTAAAAGAGGCGTCATAAAAAAAAAAAAAACACTACGGTACACAACAATCTACACAACCCCCAGCTACTTCAACAACAATAATCATGTTCCCAAACTAAAAAAATACATAGTATTTTTTTTTTTCTAAAAAGGTAACAGGTAAGAGATGGAGTGAGATAGAAAGTTTGTCTGTTGGTGTGTGGGCGGCGTGTCAAAAGCATAGTGAGACAAAGCGAGAAAGAGATAGTGATGGACAGAGTGATAGTGTGAGAGAAGAAAGGGGACACGTAAATGTTTTGGAATACACAAAATGCAAATTATGACATTTAATTACATATTAACTCTAAAGTTACACTATTACAGAGTGTTGTTCTATAAGCTCTGCAAAAAAAAAAAAAAAAAAAAATTATTTATGTATTATTGCTTGCATTTGATTAGCACATGACTCCTATTTTTTACTCCCCAGTACTTTTGGTGAAGAGCAAAACTCAAAGTTTATGAACTGTACATGGCTTGGGGTTTTGAATTTGGGACTTTTGTGCCAAGATGTCAGATGCACTTATGATTTTGTTCCGCCTGAAGACAAGGTAGTAGGACCGAGTTCAGAAGCAGGTGAGAGGGCAACTCACTCAGTACTCGCACACTAGCAGTGTAGCATCCTCCACATGTCTGTGGAAGCTGCCTCACTAACACCACATCAAACTACAAAGCAAGACACTGATCAGAGTAGATACACGAATGTACAGCTAACCGCCCCCGGTCTGACCACAGAGGCCACAGAGTAACCCCTCACATCTGCCACATCCACCCAACTACAGTGAATTCTACCAAACTGGAAACTCCCCGGGGCAAACCCCTGATTAGTCTCACACCTCTAAGTTCACCACACATATTCTACGTACTGTATGCAGATATACAGGCATATTAAAGTCAAATTCTCTGTGCTGTCATTTTATATGCCATCTGGCCTACTTCTACTAAAACTGCTAAATTAATTTCTGTGTTCACCAGTGTAGGCAACATGCTGCCGTGAGTGTAGAAGAAAATGTATTAAGTAAATTTTTTAAAAAAAGGAGCCAGATGCCATCTTAAAATCTGAAAGATGAAAAGGAGAAAACTATTCGTCTTCTAAATCAATCCACGCACACTCTTGCCACGAAACAGAGATGAAACATGACTTATTCCTAACATGGAGAGCTTACATAACCACTTTGACTAGACCACACGCACAAGGCCAGGTGATGAGGGGAGTCTGACAGTAAAAGCCCAACACTGTGTATCCTGGACTGCACTGGCTCTTACATAACTCTCACAGTCAAAGCGCAATGAATTTCTCTGATAATCACCTCACTGACATTTAGCAACAGGGTGGTATGCATGCAAAAAATCAATTCATGCTGTCTCTATTTTTTCAAAAAATGATAATACTTGTGCAGATTAATATACACCTATTTCACAGTCTGTAACCCATATATATATATATTCGCCCTGTTCCTCTTGAGTCATATACCATGCTGTTCAACTTTACTCAAAGGGCAAAAGTGGAGACAAGTGCGAACTAAACATCACAGCTCCACAAACACTCACAGACAGTTTCATTAAGTGTATATAGAGGGGGAGCGTGTTCGGTGTGAGAAAGTGTGTGTGAGTAAAAGTGGGGAGCGTTTCAAGTAGTTGAGGAATAGTGTCACAGTGACTAAAAGAGAGGAAAGACAAGAAATATGGAGATTGGCACATGGAGAGAGGAACAGGTCTCCATTCAACTGCTCTTACATCAGAGCTGCTTTTCATGGGTAGACAGACAGAGATACAACACTTAACAGGTGTGTGTAGGGATCAACTCTCTCGTTCATGCAAACAACCCCCCCCACCCTCCCCCCCAACACCACCTCAAGCATGGGGGTGCTTACAACTCACATTTAAACACGCACGCACAAGGGCAGTGTGGGTAAACAGCTCTTCCACTTTTTTTTTATTGGCAATTACTGCTGAAGGTCACACATCAGCAGAGGGGCTGAGTTCCAGGAAAAAAAAAGCCTGGTTCTTATGTAACCTCAGCCCAGAGTTGGCAGGGGCCCAGGAATCGTGCAGCTTGCAGGCAAGAAAAACTAGGACACAGCCTCAATGACTGCCACAGCCCCTCACAGCCCCACACACACTCCCATTAATGCACAGACATATGAAGCACACACACACACACACACAGCCATAGTGCCCCCTATTGGCGCCACAAGGAGGTACAGGGGAAACACCCTACAAAGAGTTGAAATTTGACAGACAATGAAACAATTTCATGAAAAGAAAAGCGAAGAGAGGAAGAAAGAGATCTGGCTTTTCTGTTTATTCATCTTCATCCTTGTTTTTGTAGCTAGACGTCACCAGTTTTCTCTGAGATACTGTAGTGCAGACATAGAAAGCCAACCTGTATATTATTAGTATTGAAGAATTATTGTTAATTTGTATATCTCCTATATACATCCTATTATTACATTATACGCATTCAAGTGTTTTTCTTCTTTTAAATATATGATCGTTGTCAGCAGATCGACGCTACATCCCTAAGTTAATTCTGTCTTTTATCTACCTTTAATTTTTCTGTATATCTCTTTATAATCAATTATCTCATTTTTAAATGTTGCCTTTTTATTTGTTAAAAATGTAATTAAAAATTATGTAATTGGACTTGATGTTTAAATATACAGTACATAATCCAGAATGACTTCTAGTTGATAAGGCGGATTTGTTGGTGAAAAGTAGGGCATGCAAACATCCAGTGCGAGGACAGTGAGCAGACACAAACGCAGCTCTGGCAGCTGGCCCAGCCAGCAAGTGACTCACCTTGGAACTTGGAATAACACAACGCTGCTGCGCAACATGCAGTCAGCCACAGCGCACGTCTCCTTATCTCTGTCTTTGTCTCTTCCTCTTTCTCACACTTTTCAGTTAATCTGCCCGCTGTTTATGACAGACTTTGCAGCAGGTGTGTGAGACAGAATCCACTATTTGTTACCAGCTGTGCCTGGAGTCCCTGCTAACTACAACACACAGCCACAGCAGCAGCTACAGCACATTTACACAACAACTTCTAGTGTTACACAGACAGACAAGGAGCTCAGAGAAACAAGGGCATGAGTAGAAGAAAAAAAGAGAAACAACCTTAGGCATATCCATCTCATCATCAAAGGCCCTGAGCTGAAAGAGAACAGAGGGTTTAAGGGGTTAGATAACACAGGAAGGAGGAAACTAAAGCAGAGGTCAGTGATACAGCATGACATGTTAGTGAAGTGAGTCTGTGGACATACTTATAAATTTTCAGCAGCTCAGAGGAAGTAGTATTTCTGAACGTATATTACCAACAGTGAGCAGAATTAGTGCAGTCTGATACAGTAGTGACTGAGACTGAAAGAATTTCTTGGAGTGACCAGTCCTGATTTTATTGACTGCAGAGGAGAATGTGACTAGAGATAAGGGCACTCTCAGCAGACAAATATGCAATGCAGTATGTGTGTGTGTGTGTGTGTGTGGTGCTGTATACACATTCCATCAAAATGCTATTAGACATATAGACATTCCTATCATATTGCTATTTTTGTGAGAAGGCAGTTTTCTACTTTGCAACTCATTGAAAGTAAAAAAGTAAAATATTTTTTTATGTTTTAGGAGATTTAAAAATAATATTGCTTTTGAGCATAAGAAATCCTTGTGCATGTCAAAAGTATAAGGCTAAATAAAACCGAGGCCATTTTGTTTTTTGTTGTACATTACTTACATATGTTTGAATTGGCTTCTAAATACATTTAGAAATTACAGTGACACACGTTTTTACAACTTTGTTTGTATACAGTATATGGACAGACATGCTGTATTCATCACTGTGGGGTTTGACATGGCATCTGTGTTTTGTGTACTTCTCCTACCTTCTCTCCATACCCGCGGTCTTTAGTCATCATCTCTCGAAGCGTTTGCAGAACTTTGATGCACAGTCTTTCCTCATTTTCCTCCAGCAGCTGCTTGGTGTGTTTGATCAGCCTGAATTCAGTGCAAGAATTCATAAGTCTCATTTCTAATGCGTGTGCCAACTCAAGTCAACAATACCTGTTATTTCTTGAATATATTTGCGTTGCTTACTTGCATATGAAACCTCCACTCTCACACTTCTTGCGTGAGTCTGTGTTTTCTGGGAAGAGCAGCTCAGGCCGATGCAGCACGTCCACCAAAACTGACAACTCGGCCTGGACCAACGGACGCAGACGGTCCTCTAGAGCTGACACAATATCCTACAGCCCAGAAAGAGCATTACTGTTTGTATGAATGCACACACTTAAATAAGCGCAAACACACACACACACACACACATACTGTACCTGCAGCCTCTCGATGATGTTCCTATAGTCTCGCGATGCGGTCACCACAGAGTCTCTACGGGCAGCGTTGCGTGCAGAAAGTCTCCAACTCATGGCTGTCTTCTGGACAATGTTGTTGGATTTCACAAACAGGTTGTTCACCTGGTTGTCCAGGTCCACAGGGATGGCTATTGCTCTGCCTTTGGCTGACAGGTACACACACACACACGCAGGCAGTGTGAAAGTAAATCAGCGCACGTAGTTTTTGCTCAAAAGTCTCTCTTGTAACTAGCCAATGACTGCTAAACCTACCATACACTGTGGACTGATTTAGACCTAAAGAGTGATCGCATGAGAAACAGGAATTTTTAGAGGTTAATTTGAGTGTTAAGATGGATAATGATCTTACCAACATCAGAGAGCACTTTGATACAGTTCTCAACAGAGCCTTTCTGGACGGGGACCAACCAGTTACAATGGTAGACCCTGAACACTGCCTGCAGCAGCTGCACAAAGACTGGCTGCCTGGTCTGAGAGGAAGATACAAGAGAAAAGGCAGAGCGGCTGTCGTTTATTATATTTATCTAGTTGGAAGTGACTCATCCAGTCTTGAAAGAAATACAGAAAGAAAGATGTCCCTCTTCAACATGAAAGGTAACCATCTGTCATCTACTGCACCAACAATCTGGACCATTTTAGTATCACTATCACACACACACACACACACACACACACCACTGTTGCTGAGCTACTGTGACAGCACCTGTAGTGAGGACAGCATGTTCACTCAGTGGTGGTTTGTTGCTTTTCTAGGAGACCCATCAATCCCTCAGCAGACATTTGCCCAAATCCAGCCCGCCACAAATCAATTACAATGTACTCCTTACAGGATGCTCATACAAAGAACAGTATATACACACAAATAACAATTGCTTCTTGAGGCCCACACGAATCTGAAACACCCAAATGTGTGCTATATCCCTGCTGAATTAAATTGCGAAAAGTACCTGAAATATTTTCCCCAACAGAGAGGCCTGCAGCAGAGGATACAAGCAGTAAAGAAATCAAACATGCATAGAAAATAGTCAAGATGAGTCATACATATGGTGCATTTAAAAGCAAGTCCAAAAATATTTCTTTTGTGACTGCATCAGAGTTGATGAATTATTATTATTCACAGTTCTATAGACAACTGCAGATGTCAGAGGTCTAACAGCTGTTTTATGTTCGGTTCATATTTCACAAATAGAGCTATAAATTTGATGGATCTCGTAAATAAAAGACAATTCCTAGGAACAGAAAATATAAAAAATAGGAACTAATATATATGGGAAAGGGGGAACAGTGGGTGTATCTGCAAAAAAGATGACTAATCACTACCACAGGATGCGAACATGTGTGACCTGTTGATGGTCTTCACTTTGTAATGCAAGATTAGCTCTATTGGACCGTGACTAACACATGGTTAATTAAAACACATGGATGGGAAGAGAGGGGGAGAGACTGTGAGAACATTCATTCCCCTCAACCACTCGCAGTGACGTTAACCACAAAGAACATTCTCCAAGGAAGCACTTGTTTCACGAGTTAAGGGGAAACTAAAGAGACCCAATCTAAAAGTCAGGCTTTTTAATGAAGAGTTTCTCTGGAGATATGGGACAATTAATACATTTTCTATCTGTACTTATTCTTTCTGGTGGCCACCTAAAGCATGACACATATATTAATAGGCTGGAGGGTAGCCAATATTATATATAGTATACCGGAATAATAGTTATTAGGAGAGAGGAATCTGTCTCATGTTATCTATCTTTTTTAGAAGAGGCGTTACGTGTCTTTTTCCACACGCACCTTGCTTAATGATCAGGGTAATTAATAGGTTTCTTCTGAGAAAGACGACCTTTAACCATGACATACTGTATGAGTCAGGGGTCATGACAAGGCTACAAGCAGAGTTTATAGCATTTTATTTCTTTTTGTCAACACAACTGTTGTAAACCAAACCTACCTCAGTTGAATAAAATCTCTCTAAATGTTTTATTAAATTATAATTTATTGTGGATTGAAACTGGATTAATAGTCACATTCATTCAGCTACTGTTTATGCTTTTAAACTTAATTGTTGCTCACATACCTGCAAGCTGGTACTTTGGTCAGAGAAGGGTGAGCTGAAGAACGTGGTAACGATGCTCATAACTGTCTCTGTCACATATCGCTCCAGAATGGTGTCCGCGTGCTTGCGGTCACTTGTATTGTTACACACCTGTAAAAAATGTACAAACAACTCAACAACAAATAATCATGTTTCATATGTTATTCTAATTTAATAATTCAAAGTTAATGTTTATTGGTGTTTCTTACTCTGCAAATGTCAACCAGGAAGTTCTCAAAGAGTTTCCACATGTGATTGGAGGTGTAGATCTCCTTCATTTCGACCTCTGTGTCCACATAGCAATGGTTCAGGAAGTTGATATAGGCAATCTTTACCTGGAAGATTATGATTGTAATCCATGTAAAAAAAATGTGGTGATGGTTGGCAGCCAAACATGAATTAATTTTAAAGTAATTTAAGTGGAAGAATCTGGTAAGACTGGGAGGAATTATCAAACAAGTCAATATTGATGCATGAAACTTCTTATTAAGGATAAAATGCTTTATGAATAAAATGTTTTACCACACTGTATGCACAGTGCAGAGTCACTACAATGTTAAAAGATAAAGAGTAGTTCAACTATTTTAGGGGGTGTCTAAAACTTCTGCATATACAGAGTTTGCTGAACAACTGGCTTATTGTTGTTATCTCATATCCTCAGCATGTCTGTCTGATGCTCATCTCACCTCGGGGATGCAGTCCTCATGGGTCACCACTCGCACTATGTCATCCAGTGGTAACAGGGAGTTACACTTGATCTCTGTGTAGACGTTCTTGCCCTCAGTGCAGACAGCCAGGAGCTCTACCAGGTGTATGTGATACATCAGAGGACTGTTCTCATCCATACGATCCCGCTCCGATCGCATCATCTGAACTAGTGTCTGGAAGGAGGCGCGGTCGTTATAAAACACCAACACATCTTCGCCAGCATTCACCAGCTACAGGAGGAAACAAATAAACACAATTAGATCAGCACAAAATGAAAATGGATCATAGTTCAAACGTTAAAGAGGTGGCATTACCTCTGCCATGACGATATCCTGACACTTTTTGATGAACTTATTCTCTGCTTTGACAATAGTCTGCAGAAACTTGAGGTACTGGACGTTGCGGCCATGTGTTTCAATGCAGTGGACAAAGTGCTGCACCACGCGCTCATTAATCTCACTACACAGCTGGAAGTTGTTCATGAAGATATGCTGCATGGTGATGGCTTCTAATATCTGAAAAAGAAGTTAGACGTTTTGTTATTTAAAATCATAAAATCAGTGATTGTGCACAGTGAGAGTATTGAATGGTGCATGAACCACTCACCCCTGGGTTGAGGAAAAGATTGATGTGCTTGTGAAGCAGGGCTTGGTTCTGCTGGTTTCCTGCACAGAAGTTCTGTAGGAACTGATGAGCTAGCTTCATGATATCCTGCATACGCAAATCTTCTCCCTGGAAGGGAAAACGGATGGAGTGAAAATGTGTTCACTTCTACATGCAGTCAGTGAGCTACATCCAATTGAAAGATATTGATACCTTCTCATATGGAATCTGTAGGAGCTCAAGGACCACGCCGTGAGCACCCATGTTCCTCAGCAGCCTTTGCTGCTGCTTCTTGCTTTTCCTGCCTGACAGACCTTCTTGGACACAAAGTCTGCTGAGTCGCAGCAGGATCTGGGAGAAAAGTGAGTAAAAAAGAAAATGTGAGAGGGTGATGTATGTGGAAAAAAGGTCTCTACAACCATGCAACAATAATTGCAACTTAGCCATATAAGAGCTTGTTAACCATGCTTAGAAGTAGGTCGCTACCTCTTTCACCACCCTGTAGTTGTAACTGCTGGTGCTTTCAGCTTTCTTTGGTTTGTCTGTGCCCCCCGAGTCCCCCTACAGAGTACACCAGAGACACTGTGTTAAAGAACACAAGTCCTTGATCTTCAGTGTTTGTGTTTTGTTCTTTTAATATACTGCACCCTTTTATGATCTGGCTCAGCAGAGAGCCCATCTCCTGCATCCATGCCCTCATCTGGCCCCTGCCTCTTGTACACCCAGAGCTCAGACTTCTCTACAATGGAGCGCAGCTGGTCCAGGTCTGACTTTATTTGCTTGTAATTTTCCACATCTTGGCTGGTGACCAGCAACTGGACCTGTTAACACATACAGCAGGTGTTTCACTGGAGTACAGAGCAGACTAACTGGAAAGGAATAATGATGCTGAGGCCACATTCGATGTTACTGTTGCATTGTGTACTTTTGTGCATGTACGCATATTATATAATATTTTAGAATGAGTGCACCTACTTCAAATGCTTATCATTGCTTATGTTTTAGATGTATAAATTAGTTGTTAGTTTACCTGCTTAAAAGCCTGCAGGACCTCCTGTCTTTGACTGAAGTGCCTGAACAGCAGGTGGAGGGCTCTGGACACCAAAGGGGGATAGTCATGCATAGTTAGGTGGAGAAGGACCCTCAAGAAGGTACGGCCACCATGATCGTCCAGGTCCAACGGGGTGTTCTCTTCACTAGACACACATAGAGAACACTTGAAAACTTGTCCTCTTTTATACTGTTTTGTGACGCCTTCTGCATTCAAGCCATGATTACCTTCCACCAAATATCCCTTCTGCCTGCTCTTCTATATGCTCAAAGTCCAATGCCCCTGAAGTCACAAAAAATATTTAGTTAGTTCATTGGTCACACTATGTCCTCTGTAAGATAAAGCCATATATTAATCTGACCTGGCATATTGTTTGGACCCTCCACTGCTCCAGATACAGATAATTCACTCTGAGAGTTACTCTCATCAAACTCCCTCTTAAAGATAGACAGCAGACAGGAGATCCTGTAGTCCAGGCGGACATTTAATATGAACTGTAGAACATGACAGAAAATAATGATGGAGAGAGTTATGTCATACACGCTATATATAATGAATGGAGTCATTGGAATATGCCATTGTGCGTCCTTCACCTGCAGGATCTCAATGATCTTGAGTTTAGTGTCCATCACCAGTATGTCCTGTTTTTCTGGTTCAGTCTGAGTCTTGACTGTGTCTCCATTGGAACTATTGTTTGACGTTGTGGGAAGGAAACCACCTCCCCTCAGGACTACTTGGGACATGAGCTCCCCAACGCCATGAATGGACCTCATCACATTACTGCCTGGAAATCGGCACACACATACACACATGTACAAGCACACAGATAAACTATGTGTTCATGAGATGTTTGGTTCTCCACTGACCACCCCAGGGTTTCCATACCTTTACTCTCATCTTCCTTGTCCAGCTTGTTGAAAGGGAAAATGGTGCTGACATGGACACAGTCAAGAATAGCCAGCAGGATCTTGGTTAATCTCAGCAGGTCACTGAAGTTGTAGAAACCAAAATAAATCAAATTCCGGGCCAGATTCACCACCTAAACGAGGAAGATGAAATGTATTGAATAGGTTTTGTGATTTCACCATCATGGTGTGATTATGATCCAGAATGTGTCTAACTGACCTCAAAGGTGAGCTTGTTCTTCTCTTTATCTGCAAACGGGAAGCTCTGACACACCACATCTCTCAGGTAGTTCTCAACAAACTCCATCGTCTGCGAGAATCGCTCTTTAATTTCATCTTTAGATGTTCCATCGTTGTCATAACTACATTTAGACAATACAAATACGACAAAATGATTATCCAACCTGAAAGAACTGCAAACACGCTAAAGTAAAGGCATATCAATTATTTGACAGAATATTTAAAACATCCGATATTTAATACGATAGTATTTCATTTGCCCATTCACTTACTCATCAATGGCAATTTCTGAGGGGATCTCAGACCAGAGTCGTGCGTATTTCACAGGCGTAACCTGCTCCTGAGGGTCACGGTCCACATGCATGTGCAGCATCATGCGACAGAAGGAGGCTCGCAAGTCATAGGGCAGGTCTTCATCTGACATGCAGCGCAAGATCAAATCAACATCCAGCTGGCCAGAGATCTTGTTGATCGCCAGATACTGGCGGTCCAAACACATCCTGGCGAACAGGTTCAGTTGGTACCTGTAGCAGTATACACACATAAGTAGTGTCATACTTACAGCACATATAAAAGGAAACTTGTTTTAACATTCACAGGTAACATACTCCACACAAGTATTTCAGTTATGACTCTGCTCCAGCTCATTATTAACATCCTCGACAACCGCGTGGTAATTTATAAAGTCCAGTAACCACCTGTAGTAACTGATGACTTCCTGGTCCTCCTTCTGGCCCTCCTTGGCATCCTGAGCTAGCTCCCGGATGCTTTTACTGCGGATCTCTTTATTGCTGTCCTTCCAGAACAACCAAACCTCCTCCTCATCCTCCTCTGATTCCACAGAGTTCTCCCCGAGCGGCACTCCCTCAATCTCAAATCTCGACAGCACCAGTCTTCAGGAAAAGGGGGTGATGGAGAAGATACATGCAGAAATGATACATGCAGACATTTATTTTGGTTACGAGGTGATGGAAATAAATGAGTATGCATTTGTGACTAATTTGATCAAAAGTATTACAACATAAAACTTGATAATATTATTACCATTAACCTCGCAAGCTGTTAGAAACAGAATATGATTATCCTACTGCACACATCTGTGCTGATACAGAAAGTCTAATTTTAATAAATGCCACTAGGCCATCAGTAATCAATTATGTCATGATGTATAACAATTGTTTAATCTGTTTTTTCAGCTAAACATTTAGTCTACAAAATGTCATTCCTCAAAGTGATGTCTACAAATTGTTTATTTTGACTTGTGAACTGTGATTAAACTCAAGAAGTATGCAATTTACAACAATATGGAACCAAGGAAAACAGTGACAAAAATGGAACCAGCAAAAGTTTGGTATTTTTACTTGATAATTAACTGAATCAATTAATTATCAACTGTTGATACATTTTCTGTAAATTGACTAATTAATCAATGATCTTATAATTACAACCATGTATCCCTTAATGCAGGTTCCTTTATAATAAGGATTAATTCTATATGATACAGTTTCAGTGTATGCCCTGTTTAGATGTTATACAGTCCAAATGCTGAGGGGTAAAAGACAGAAAGAGGAGAGGAGGAAAGACTTACTTAGTTTCTATTAAGATGTCTGCATTAGCTGGATCCAGCACTGCATTACAGATGAGCTCCTGTGTCACGGGGATGGACTTATTCATTGACACACACAAGTCTGACAGGTAGTCCAGGAACCTGGACACAAACACACGCACACACAAAGATATGAATAAAAAAAAATCATCACCATGATGCTGTAAAAAAAATATGATCAACTGATCAACAACATGTCAGCCTGCAAAATTGTGCTGTCAGAATGAAACTGTACCATTTACATGACATATTTGGTACAATCAATCTGTCCATAAGACTGTCCTTAAGTATAGTACACTATAGAAATGTTCAGTAAATAATAGTAATACTAGTACCGGTAATAATAGTAAACATTTCTAAAGTAAACTCAAATCTCACTTGGGCTTTATGTCCTGCATGTCCTTTCTTATCAGTAACTGTTATAATTTACAACACTGTGTTAACACTACTTGGTAATAGTCTTACTGTATGCATTAATGTATAGGGAAGGTACGATCAGTGTACACAGATAATGATCATGATATTCCTATTAACACATTATCTAACTAACTAATACATATTTTATCTTTGACTCTGTCTATGACCACATGGAGGTAAAGAATGTAGAGTACAAACACACACACACACACACACACCTGGGTTCGCGGTTCTTGCGGACCAGACTAACAAATGTGTCAATCTCAGCTGCAGTGATGTGTTTCTCCAGCAGCTTGCGATTGTTATGTAACAGAGCAGTGATCGTGTCCTCTGCCAGGACATCATAACCAATCTGTTTCTGCATGAAGCGAAACTGTTTGGCAATATACTCCTGTGGGATGGACAGAGAGACAATCTGAATGTACAAAACTCAGAATTAACCTACAACTCTACAAAGATGGTAAAACATAACCTTGTTAAAGTTAAATACATTACTTATTCTGACTGATAGAGGTCATTTTAGAAGGCAACCTCAAACTGTCTGAACATCTGTCTGCAGAGCATGTTCACAGGCACCAGACTGCCTCCTCATTTAACCTGAAGAAACACTTAGACTATCTACAAAAGAAATCGACTGTTCTTAGAAAAAGGGGATTTCACATTTGCAAACATTTCTTACAGCATGAGGTTGCAGCTGTGTCCTGCATATATTTATGACAAGAAAACTTAATAAAGCAGCTAAGTAATTGAGAATTGCATAATCCACATCTCAGATTCAGGCCACTTCTTGTTTACATAATCACATCAGTGCTGCTACACAGCAAGGACTACTATCATAATCTGTTCAACTTAATTAAGAAAAACTGGAATGCACCCATTACTGAACTACAGTTGGACATACACCATTACAGGGCCACTGCTCATACAGCAGTCTTGGAAGCCTGACGAACTGTACCTGGTTCTTGCGGTAGTCCTGCTGGGAGTGACGCAAAACCCGATAACACAAGCGGCAGATGTGTCTGAAGGGTGCATGACGCTGGTCAGCCAGCTCCTCTAGTCGCAGCATGGGCCCGTCCCCACTGTCTGTGAAGGGAGCCTGCAGCAGCTTGAAGATCTGAATACAGGGATAATGTTGTGACAGTTGTAAACAAGTTAAGGTTAAAGACAAAACAACGTAACCGTACAAATCTGACAACCATGCCACTTTGAGTTATAATAAAGAGTGAAAAGAGGAAGTAAAAGAGAGTTCAGTCAGGGTCAACAGAAAACTTCGTGTTTTTAAGAAGGCAATACCTGTTTCAGAATATTCTGTTCTCTCATGAGTTTCTGCCTTTCCCTGTTTGGTTTGTTGACCATGATCTCCAGCACGTCCTGCCCATTGTTGGGAATGTCCACAACAAAGAACACCAGATCTTCCAGAAGCTTAGTAACCGCTCTACAAACAACAACAACAACAACAACAAACAAAGCAAAAAAACACATGACTATCTTGTTTCCTGTTTTTGTTTTTTTTTATTTAAAATATTGCATCACTATGCATTTTATACCTCCTCTCATTCTGAGTGATGGTGCCTTTTTCTAGCTTTCCAGCGATAGAAGCCAGCACTTTACTGGCATCATTGGCAAAGTCAAGGTCTCTCACTTCAGCCGGGGACACGGGCACAATTGCAAAAGCCTCTTTGTCCTCTTTGAGTGCAGAGGTACCAATCTGGAATTAGAAAAGAAATGTACAACCATTTTATCCATGAGATGTGTCTGAGTATCTAGGTTTTTGTTTTTTTGGTTTGGAGGGGGGGGTTGTTTGTTTGTTGTTTGTTTGTTTTCTACTTTACCTACCCATAATGAACTGGGTGACACACATATTGATGAGCAATTACAAATTAATCATCAAAACATGAGCATATACAGACCCTGTGACCTATAACGCCACAGCAGGGAGGGAAGATGGGGTTGGAGAGGAGATCATTTTATTCAGAGAAAGTCTTCAGTTTACCAAGCAATGCATTAAAAACCGTCACTTACACGCAGCATGACAGGTTTTTCCTCCTCCTTGTCAATTGGTTGGTTGGTGCTGTGAACCCATGTGTTGGTGCATAGGTGTCTGAGACGCACATACGAGTTCCTGAAATCACATTTGAATATTTTCGTTTATAATAGTAGCTAATCTACTGTATGGACATTGCAACGTTGAATAAAAGAATAAAAAGCCAAATGTAACACATTTAGTCTGCACTCAAAGCAATGTTGTGACATAGGAACAAACACAGCTTCCTCTTCCTTTAAGATATACTAGCACAATTCACAGTATTTATGGCGAAACACAGTTGTAATTTGGAAGAGATACTAAAAGAAACATGCATAAAAACATCTGCTCACATACAGAGATAACAAGAACAACCTGTCTAATAGTGTCTGATATAAGTAATGACTCACACTCCCTCTTACATACACACAGGGTTCATTGTTTATTTTTTTACAAGCATGTTAAGATGACTAAATATTCAGTGGAAGTCCCCTACTTGTAATCTGTTTGTGATTTTTTTGCCCTTCACTAGACAAGACTAAAAGAGCATTTACTTCTCTATAATCATATTTGCAATAACACAGGTATGAGCAGGTCTGAAACGCTTCAACACCACAAGCTTCTGGCCTTCCTACCTGGGTACTAGTGAGTCTCCCCCTCTTAATGTAGTAGGGTCGAGCTCAAATATGGAAGAGATGTCATTTCCATCAGGAACAGACACAAGAGTGTACATGACTTTGTCCTGGACATTTCTCAAGCGGGCCCGCAAGGCTTCTTGCTCCGTGTCCAGCTGGAGGGGATAGATCAAAACACGGTCTGATTAGCAATTAAAAAACCACACACACAAACGCTCGCTTTCGACAGGATGCATGTGCATCAGGAGTAATAAGACTCAAGGTATATCAGGGACATAGTTAACTATTACTGTGGGAAACTTTCCAGGAACTGAGTCTAGGCAGGGAAAAAGGAAATGCAGCAGATCAGGCGATCACAGTTTCCTCAAAAGAGCAAAAGTATTACCAACTTTACACTCTTTTTTTTTCTTTTGTTAACTGAAATTTCCCATTAAAATGTCACAGTCATAATTCCTATTTATGACAAGACGACTTCATCAAATTAGTCAAAGCTTTAAATAACTTTGTGAACTACACCCAGTGAAATAAATATCTTTGTGCAGTTAGTTTTCGTTGTCATTAGGAGTCAACTATAATAAAAAATAGACCTCACAATAAATTGGGGGCTAGTCTCTTTTGCCATACTTTGGCTTCTTTAGCTACAGTTTTATTGTTCATTTATTTATATAGCAGTAGCGAGGCGGTAAACTCAGGAACAGACCAACTGGAAGACAGTTGATTTGTCACTGCGTGGTCAGCAGACGTGAACAGCTTCATGTTCATAGCCACATTTAGTTCAATGAGCTGTGGCAAAGAGCTGAGGTACTATGACAGAAAGATGCATTCACAGTGAAACACTGCCATCTGCTGGACACTGAAATGTCATACTTGTTCACACTGCAAATATTATGATTACTGCTAGAAATAGTAGTAGTAACAGTAGTTGTAAAGCATTCATATTTTAAGGGACATTTGCTCAAAACATTTTATTTGAAAGTTTGTTTGTGGGCAGTTTAAGCCATGATTACATGAGTTTAACCGGTGAGTTAAGTTGCAACAACAGTGTAAAGCATATGTATTGTTACTATGGTTACTTGCAGTTAAAACACCTTGACCTTAGAAAGGAAACTGAGCTTGAGATGTACTCCTAGATTTTAAAAGACAATCAATTATACTGTAGTATTTTCTGTGGCTATTGCAATGTGTTATGTTGGGTCTACATTACATAATAATGAAAACATTTTTAACAATGAAAATATATGTGTTGACATATACTGTAAATGTTACCCGCTAAAGAGACCAGTGTTTAAACACGACACACTTACTGACGAGCGGGACTCCACGCATTCCTCCTCATACTCTGGATTCACCTGTAAAAATACAAAGTGGTTCACCACATGGTATAAAAAGCTTTAAGTCCAGATATTGTATGAAATACTGTTTTATGTATGTAACATAATTTAGTCTAAATGATTTCTTAGTCTTGAAATCTGCTTTATAGTTAAGTAGCACAGATTTCTAAAGAAACTGAGTATGAATATTTCTGCCTCTTTGGTCATCATATTTACATGACTGATGACAGCTTATCATTTTCTTGAATGTAAACAATGTGTACACAATGTAAATTACAAAACACCAACAGCAGTAGAAGTAGAATTATATTATACAGTATACTGATAACGGGATATTTGGTTCAATTTACTGTTGTGTTATATGTTTTATAATGTTAGTGTCACTTAGCCTAATTACATGTAGTTACTAAAAACAACTGACCTCTGCAGCCAGGTAGTGTCCGGTGGCCAGGTGTTTAAACCTGAACAGGCTGTTCCAGTAGCCTGCCCCCCCTCGACATGGATCATGCTGCACAACCTGAAAGCAGAGCACACAGCAGTAACATCTAATAGCAAATTATTTATTATTAAACAGGTGCTGATGTTAAGCGTGGAAGTGCTTGAGAACAGATTTACTTTATGCTTACTGCTGGTATTCAGAAAACGGCTACACTTAACTGCATATCAGCAGAAACAACTCTATAAATATTCTTTCTCACCTCTATCTCCCATAAGGCTTTGCTGCTGGTTGCCGAGGTAGCTGACTGACGTCCAGTAGTGCGAAGGAAAACATACTGCTTTTTCCTGTGATCATCACATGTGAGGAATTTCTCCTGCTCTGCATGAAATAACCGCACCACATCCCCCTGGAGGGAGGGAAAATATTAGTCACTGCTAGAAATATTAGAGCTTAGTACAACTAATTACGCTTGGACAAATTTTAAAAATATATATTCATTCTTGTGGCTTCACAACATGTTTCAAAATCCACAAGATGCATTATTTGTAATGTGACTAATTTGGATTGACACCAGTTTCATACAGTAGGAGTCAAAAGTTTGGATACACCTTCCCATTCGTTTGAATGAGAAAGTGTGTCCAAACATTTGACTTGAACTGTATGTTCTGGAAGTTATTCTTGATATTCCTTGATGGTAAAGCCTGTAATGTGGAGCTATTGAGCATCCAGTATGACATGATGAAACTGAACTGGGAACAAACAAAACAAGCAGCCCACTCAGCTCTGATGAGGAACATTATGAAACACCCACAGTTAGAAAAGAGACATATTCATTGAGTGAGAGAGTGTTAAAGAAATGATGCCCAAAAAAAATCTGCTGACTATTGCTAATGTGATGCATGACATTTCCATTTGTTCTATATATATTTATAAATTAATCTAGCAATAAAATGTGTCTTTATAAAAAAAAAAACAATAAACAAACAAACAAAAAAACACTACTGCTGCTAACTGCTGTTAGACAAACCCCTTTTAAGATGATCTCCTGATTGTCGCTCCATTTCATAAATAAGACAATCTTCCAGCTGGTGTTGCAGTTGACCGAGTTCACCTGAAAAACAAACAGTTTGACGTGACTGTATTGTAGATATAATCTGACAGCAGGACTTCTACACAGTTGGAGTATTGTAACAAGGCCAACATTAAAGGAATACATGAGTTTTTATTTATATATTTTTTGTTTTCATTTCCCAGAGGGAGACTAAAATCACAGATGCCTATTCATTTTTTAAAGACAGGATAGGAACATACCGGCAAACTTTCAATAAAATCAATATCTTGCCTAATTTAAACAAGATATGGAATTTACATATTCATAAAGTCACTTTCTAAAAAAATAAAATAAAATAGTAGACACTGTAGTAAGAGATGCTACTTGATGTCATAGAATTGTTCTAGCTTGTCTTACCGTTTCATACATCTGCAAACTGTGTGCAGAGTCATAAAACATAAATCCATAAATTTGTGTCACTCTGAACAAACAAGAAAAGTGCTTAACTTCCCTAAAACTGACCTATTGTATCCACTTAACTCTCAGTCTCAGTAAAAGTCAATTGTAAGGCCACTTGAGAGAGTAAGTGATGTTGTTTAGTAACTCTAATGTCGTGAGAGAGACGAATCATAACCTTGCATGTGCAGTATTAGCTGCAGCCTACTGTGTAACTGTGCTGACTCTGGAGGACAATACAAAAATCCTGTAGTGTTTTACATCAGGCAGCTATTAACCAAGTAGCTGTTATGGGATGTAACACAATTAAAATTTGATTCTACACAGCTGGTACACTCCCACAGAGACATGAGAGGAGCGAAGATGCTGCAGTTCAGGCAAACCTCATTGCATCCTGGATTATCCACGAGCTGGTGTGTGCTGGCGTGGAGCGGCTGACCGGCGTTCACAGGATTCAGGACAACTTTGTCACCAATCACCACCTGCCATCGCACACATATATAAGAAATAAAATAAATACAGAAATTTGAATGTTGTACATGTTAATCCTAATGCAGGCAGAGGGAGTTACATTATACACCGACCTCTCATAATCCACCTATTGAACTCATTTCAGCTCCACAAATAAGTAGGACTTGTATTGTCTTTTTTATTTAGTTTTACTGAATTTTATTGAATTTAGCAACATCTACATCCACTTTGAAGATTCTGCAATACATTCAATTAGAATAATGTACTCAACCTTGAGTCTCTGCAGTGTTTAGCAAATTAAAGATATTATACACCATATGGAATGCAATTTAATCCATGTTTCATTGTCCTACTCATAGAAAAAAAGTATTAGGACAATTAGGTCTCCAATTATGTATTAAGTACATGAATATATTATATATAGGTCTCACTTGCAAATTATAGATACATGTCTCCTGACAGCCTGCAACCACAAACAAAAACATTTTATAATTAATGTTACTATTTACAGCAGCCCTGAGAAAAGATGCAAGACCTCTGTACATGAAATGTAAGCCTTTTTAATACATTTACAAGGCATACTTCTTTAAGGGAACTGAATTCAAAGCTTTTTAAGACTTTCGAAGACCCTGAAAATACCCTGTTACACCAGAGAGCATCAGAAGCTGTTTGCAAGTCTTTGTCTTCCGTCTTAGGCCTTGTGCCATAGCTCAACCTCCTTTAAGAAGAGCTTAACAGAGCGGCCTGGGCAATAGCATTAGTCCATTTGTCCTTGAGCACCAGTCCATAACTTCCTGCTGCAAGGAAGAAGAGCTGGTGCCAACAAGAGCATTGTGATCAGGTAAACACCAACTGGGTGCTGGCACGTCCATTCATCCAAGGATAGATGTGATCAAATCACTTTGCCCTCGAGGTCTGCACCTTTATTCTGCAGTCTTAACCCTCAAATACTGATTAGCTGTATGGGAGTTAGTAAGTCAGAAAAGTAAATTTTGGGGATTTTCTTTGCCTTTATTTGATGCGAGGTGTATGACATTCAATAAAGCTGGAATCGAACCACAGACGTTGCAGTTATGTGGTATGTGACTTAACCTGTAGGCTACTGGAGCGCCCAAAAAGACAGATATGGGGCAATGTTTTGACTTCATGTCACTGTCACATTCAACTATATTCAGTCAGTCCACTTTAAAAAGGCACTAATTGTGTTATATGTCTATATATCAGCTATATTTGCTATAGCTCAGATATGTGCTGTAACTAAATGAAGAAACAATAGGTGAAAACATTAAAAAGATGCATGCATGCTTAACACAGACCTAGAGGAATGAATCAAACCCTTTCTTTGCCTCTGATTGACATTCAGTACAGCAGGCCCACAATGCACCATGCCCACAGATTTATACATATGATGACTCACGCTGTCTCCAATGGAGCGCAGTTTGTAAAAGGGCTGGATGTAAAACCAGGAGCCCTCGTTTCCAGCAGTGTCCAGCATCACTCGCATGGCATTCTTCTCCAACAGCGCAGGCAGACGCTTGTTCACTGTCAGGTATTTGTTGCTCTTCAGGTGGAGGAGCTGAGCAATACACATTATACAGTTTAAGACAAAAAAAGAAGAAGTGGAAACGCTGAAATATGACGTGAGGAGGAAGTGTTTCTAATAATGTATTGAGTAAGTCTTTTTAAGACACTGACAGAAGTTAAGCAATACCATTAGAGTTATTTAACAGGTTAGAAATATACTGTCTAAATACTCACTGGAAGTAATCTTTTTACACTACCACAACTATACCAGAACTATGGATGGCTTATAGATTTCTGTGGCTTATGTAGTGACTGCACATGTGCATGCGTTTGTGTGTGTTATGAAATATACACGTGGTTGTGGTTTGACTGACTACGAATGCAGGAAGTTTTGGTCTTCTTCATTAGTACTATGCCAAAATGTAGTATTTTTTTACGTAGGAGTTCATATTGGAGAACATGCACTGAAGCTATAGCATATTTCCCCTTTCATCCAAAGATGTTAGCGAAGATTTGTCACCTCCAATGATGGCATGTCAAACTTTAGTCCCAACTCGGTGTTAGATAAACAATGTTTATCTGAAAACGATGGCTAGTTAGGGATAACAAACCTGAATAACATTCCCGTACTGAATTACTGTTCCAAGCAGCTTTTTGTTTTCAGAGTCATTTTGTTTCTTCTCCAGGTCAGCTGCATGCTGGGAGGCAAAAAAAAAAAAAAAGATAGTCATCAAAAATGAAGATAGCAAAATTAACAACTACTGCATTCATTAATACAATTTATACACAGCAGTGTGGTTAGATGCGATTTGATTGATTAGCTGTTAGACAATGTATATAGCAGCGGTGCAGCAGTAACAAGGTTCTTAGCCAGAAATATACACTTCAACAGAGGGGCTTTAACCGAAAACTCTGGCTCAGATCTCCATGGAAACGCCGGAGAGATTGCAATCTTCCATTTTATGACTGTGTGGTCAGATAGCAGATTGCTTTAAATGGTATTGCATTGCAGCAGAAAGAGAGAAAGGAGAGTGTAGAGGGCAGAAAGGTAGGACAGTAGGAGTGAAAGGCTTTGGAAATGTCTATAAAAGGAATTTACAATTCTACCTCAGCAAATATACATAATCCTGGTCTGAAAACTGGTCTGAAACTGTGGTTTGGAGTGCACCTTGTTTAAATTTCAGTTTCATGAGTTAAAAGTTCAGTTTAAAAATGAAGATTTCTGAAAAAAAAAGTTTTCTCCACTTTAGCATATAAGCCCTGAGGACAGACCTGTGTGTAGTGTACTGAACTATGTTGACTGCTGGGAAGTCAACATGCTGTCACTTGACTTACATGGAGCTTATTGAGGAGCACCGTGTCTGTGTTCCCTCCAGGCTTCGCTGCTTTCCAGAACTGCTTCTGGGCTGAGTAGCGGTTCATAGGACACAGTCTGAAGAGACAGTCTGCACAGAGAGTCAGAAATGAGTAGAGACAAAGATGCCGAGATAAGCACAGAGACAGTATTAACTTAGATTGTTGCATACCAGAAAAAAAACATAAACAGATATATATACTTAGTAGCAAAAGAAAAGGAAAATAAAGTACAAAAAAATAACTAAAAACAAAGTTTGCAGAAAAAAATATATGACTGCACTCTGAGCCCTAGAGAGACGTCAGAATTGCTTAAATGAGATGATGTAACTTAATAAATGACACCTCATAAGACCTTAAAACTTAACAACCCAGAAAATATGAACACATCCTATTTTCTCTCACTTCTCTCCTTTCTCTCAACCGTGCATGTGCATGTGCTTGCACTTCAAACAGATTCAGAATTCTGAATTGAGATCAAAGAGCTTTGTCTGCTTCAGAGAGGAGGGCCTGAAGAGTGTGTGTGTGTGTGTGTGTGTGTGTGTGCACACATACGTGGTTACATCCTGCGGTTAGACTATGCTAAGTGACAGTGCACAATAATGTCTATGTGTGTGTTATTACGTGACACAGCGATGATAAGCCAGTCAGTGTTCATAACTACAGTGAGGATGGGATGATGCTGTCGTCAGCAGACTCTGATTGTGCTACTCATTTTCATAGATACCATCAGGTGGGCAAAACAGTTCATCCATTTGCATGTGGACAAATTTAACACAACAGAGTTCCTCTTTTGACCCAGAAGAGTTCCTCTTCTGTGAAAAGCTGCACAATGACAACTGAAGCATGAAGTGACTTCACCCTGGGTAGAAAAGGTTTTCACATTCTTAACCAGTACAGTTTAACTAGTATTACAATGTTATCCCTGCAGGCTAAAGTTCCTCCCTCTGAGTCCTGGCTTTCCTCTGATTTCACATCTCATCAGACTAAAGCCCTCTATTCAGAGAGGGCAAAAAGAGGAGAAAAAAAAAGAACAATCTGTCTATCCTACCCCCACTCTCTCTCTCTCTCCTGCTGCTATAGCTGCAGTAACATGACCAAATAAGGCCAGCCAAGAGAAGGGGAGTGGGATGACAGTGGGAAAAAGAAGAGGGTGGGGACTCCCTATCTTCCTCTCCGATGTCGTATCATCTTTCCTTCTCCTTTCCGAATTCCTCTAACCATTTCACACACCATTTTCTCCCTCCGAGTTAATGGGCTCCATCTCCCAAATCCCACCCCCCACCCCCCGACCCCATCCAATATAGTTTACTTTAGCTTGACCCAAAATATACTGTTAGAAAAACAAAGTAAAGGAAGTAAAAGAGAAATGAAGAAGACAGGAAGAGAAAGAGAAGGAATGTGAAACAGAGAGAGTGAGAGTGAGCACAGAGAGAGTAAGAACGAGGAAAGTTAGAGCTATTTATAGCTTCAGATAGAGTAAATGACCGCATGTACATCCCACATATGTTGACTTGAGTAGATGAAATTGTTGATGCAGTTGGATAAAACTGGATCAAAATAGCTAGTGTGAAAGACAGTCAGATACATATACACTGGAAGCTTCTGTCTGACAAGTGAGCTGCCCTATGACTTGACAGAGTAATTTATACCGATAACACACAATCACAGCTTGCATCATGAGTGCTGCTGTGTGTGTGACAGATGATCATCCGCCACAGAAGCTTTGCCTTTAAACACAATCAGCTCTAAGAGGAAAACATGTTAGTTCAGTAGTACTGAAATCTGGGGTCAGAATTCCTTTTGGGGTCACTGAGCAGGAGAACTGGTGGGACCAGAAATCTCAATGATTCATTAACATTCTCGCAACTGAAAACAACCTTTTCCTCCCGGAACCCCCACCCACTAAACATGACTTTATTTAGTAGTCAAATATCTACTTGAGTTCATAAACAAAGCTCCCTTTGATATATCCGGCTACTTCGTGTGCAGTTTCAAATGCTAACCTACAATTATGTAACCGCTAAAGAAAAAAAAAAAAAGAAAAAAAAAGATAAACTGAAATATTTCTACAGCTGCTTGTAAGTCAGAATCTTGCATGAATGCTGTCAACTGTTGCAAAAAAAAATGTTTTCATTTTGCTATAAAATGAGGTGACTTGCATTGTGAAAGTACAGTACTTGTTTCCTTCCATTGTTGGACGGTTGAGGGCAATGTATAGTAATAGTATTTCAAACACAGCTCCAAACTAGGGACAAAAAGTCTGTATACAGTAGGGTACAAAAGTTTTAGACCACTTATGATCCACTGATATTTAGATTTGATCTATTGCATGGAGTGTCATCATGAGAGGATGAATCCTACTGACTTTGGTGATCCTCTGACTCTTCTGATAACACCAGCATGCGGTTCACTCGCCAAAAGTGCATCAAAGTTCATAGCAGTCAAGTACAACCCGAGTCTCAAGTCCTCACTTTTTCTGACTTAAAAAGTCAGATTAAGTGAAAACCATAAAAACTACTGAGGGGCCATAAATCCTACAGACGTACATCTGACAAAAGCGTTATTATTATTCAGAGAGCAGAACTATCACAATACTATGATTCTGTAAGAAAACAGCTTTCAATTAGATCATGTGTGATGAAATGGATTCACATTCTACACTATGTCCCATTTAAGTGCAGAACTAGTACTAGTGCTCTTCATCTCTTCTTCGTCGTCGTCTGCTACTCTGTCATAAAAGTAGCTCAAGCACATCATTTAAGACAAATATTCTGATGTGTCCACATCACAAAGAGGTCATCGGTATCCAAACACAAGCAGGAAAGCCTTGCTCGTACCTCTGTGAGACTGTGTGAACTTATCTTTCCTGCAGTAGACAACATTGTCTGCCTCGGGCAGACAATGGTATCTTAGAGATACCAATTGCATAATACTTCTATTCTGTGTTAAATCAACAATATTCTTAATGATCTGCTATTAACTCCAAGGTTCTTATCCTGTTAGAGATGTTATAGTGGAAGTAACTAATCACTTGTAGCGCATCTAAGACAATTAATGGGTCTACTGACAACAACCTGTTGCCTTGACTGTTTCCTTGCAAGGCCTCCCATCTCTTGATAGTCAGGAAAGCAACATACAGTATGTGGTTATTAAGAGAGAAAGTGACCAGACAGGACTGTTTCCGGTGTTTATTCCAGATTAACCGCTCAAATAGTCTGCAGTGTGTCTCTGACACCAACAGTTGCATATAAGACGTTTTATCACAACAGATAGATGGTTACAATGAGTTAATGCCCCCAGGTTTGTTGGAGTTTAGGAGGTTTAAATGTTTCAGGCCAAATCTAAAATATGTGCAAAAGGAAAAAAGGAAATTAGAACAGCAATATTACTTTGACAAAAAAAGTAAAAAAGAAAAAAAAAAGAAAAAAAACACAATATGTGAAGCTAGAACAAGGAAGACACTATCTACTTCAATGGTTTTCACATGCTAATGACTTAGCAATGTAAAAATCAGCTGTTGTTGTTCAAGCATCTCTTTGTACAAGAAAGGGTTTGCTTTGATGATAATGTTTTGTTACTGATTTCTAAAGTCCATATCAATGACCGTTTTTTTCCCCTTTTACAATCAACCAGTAATGATCAAAGATTTTGTATATGAATAGAGCCTTAAATGTTCAGGCAAGTTGGCCGTGTGCATCAAGTGGAGAAATAAATAAAGATTGACTTGGGTGAAATGTGGCAGTCAATTTGACATAACGATTGAAGTGCCTCTGATCAAACTGCTTCACAAAATCACCATTGGTTTACTAGGAATACAGTATGTCAATACTAGTTAGTGGCATCAAGCTTTAAAATGCACTGTAGGCATCTTTTAGAAATTAAATTGACTGCTATGATGAATTGACTGCTATATGAAAATTAGACAACGCTGACAAAACATCCAAACCATTAAAATATGAGTCACAGTAACTCAAAAAGAAAAGAGGATTACATTTATTTAACAGCTATTACGAAGCATTGGTACAGTGTGGAGAGTTGTATCTCCCTTGTGCTGTTAATCACTGTTCTCTGCTGAACTCAGTGCACTGACACATCTGAGTGTGTGTGTGGGTGTGTGCGTTATGGTATTTCAAAAAGACTGTCACCTGACATGCAAAGCAAAACTACTGAGTCCTGATGTCTCAGCGTATGCCTACAGACTACATGAGTGAAAGTGTGAAGGGTGCTCGTGTTTACGTTAGGAGGAAATGTTAAGCATACCTCAGCAGTGACAGTATAAAGCCCAGTCGACATGGCTAGTCTGGCCCTGTGCCCTTATAGCGTCCTCTGAGGAGGAATATCTTTGTACAACTGTGTCCCCCTCCAGCAGCTGGAGAGCCTCCCAGATGGGGGGTGGGGGGCATTGTTCAGTCTGCCAGAGACACCCAGAGCCTCAAATTAGAAGTTCCCAAAGAAATTTGGGCAAAAAAAAAAAATAATCCAGATATATATATAAGCACACCTACCCAAGACTGTATTTGTGTCTGTTTAAACGAGGAATCTTTTGTTTTGTTTAATAATGTTTTACACTTATCGAGAAATATCGGTAAGTATCTGCCTTGTGTGGTTTTCTTTTGTAAAGGGCTTTATAACATTGCTAAGGAAAGTGCAATATAAATAAAGTGTATTATTATTATTATCATCATCATCATCATCATCTATGGTGAGTCCTCAGCGAGCAACAGGAATGGCTCAGAAAATAAGTCCTGCATAAAAAAAAACCAGTTTCTTGTGTACTGCAACTGCAAATCGGTATAAAAGGTAACAGAGACACATATTTGGCCCGTCATGAAAGAAAAGGCACAGGTGAAACTAATATCATTAAAAATGGCTCTGTTCCATTTAACTGTACCAGCATGTACCACACAGGACCCTGGAAATGACGCACCTATATGAAAAGCAGCCATCATTAAAAAAAAAAAAAAAAAAAAAGTCAGATTGTTATTTGAAAGGACTACACTTCCCATAATGCAACCAATTAGCATCCCTTCCTGCTAAATACTCCACAGCTGTATGTGCAATGTATTTGCAATGCACAGTGTATTTGCAATGCTCTATTTCTATTATACATTTGTTTTCTCTGTGTCCAAGCTATGATAACCCCTGGTTACTTCATCAGTGGGGGGGGTTTTCTCCTCCTCCAGAGCCACGGACATTATATGACTGTTTTCACAGCCTGTGTAGCAATGAGTAAACTAATCTATATATATAAATTCTGTGGATCTGTCCTTTTATGTAAATCTCTTATCTTGCATCATGATTACTGATTACTGCACCCATCTCCACCTTTTTCTGCCTTTCTGGAAAATGTCCAGAGGCCTCTCACAGTGACATAAAGGCCTCTTCTGATCAAGTCCAGCTGACATAGTGGAGGAGTTACCAACGCCACTTTAACAACACTCATAGCGTCTGTGCAAGAGCGTCATAGAGACACTGATTCAGTTACACCAAACCTCTTGAATCTACATCTTTAACCACAGTTTATTTTTCTCTATATTGTTTTCTGTAGATGTTTATGCTTGGATTATGATTCGGATGCAAATCTACAGATGTTAGAAAACACTGCTAGCATTAGATTTTGCTACTTTTTCCCCACCTTTCAACTGAGAAAGCTAGAGAGACTCGTCTTTCATGATCCTGCAGGCGTGGAGGTATCAATCTGTGTTTATCATGGTAACTGCGCTTGTCTCCAGGGGAGGAGATAACCTGCCTGGGCAATCTTTTGTCTTCTCTTGAGACAGCAGATTGTATCCCAAATGCAAAAGAGTGAGCAAGTGAATGTGGAATGCTCACTATCCAAAACGCTTCAAAGCCAAACTGAAAAATACACTCTGAAATCAAGTTGCCTTAAATGGCAAAGGCCAACAAATTTGAGAAGTCAACAGAGAACACCAACATGTTGTTTTACAGTGAGTCGTGAAATAATTCAAACAGTTTTATCAACATGCCAAATAAAATGAAACTAAATTTTAGAGGAATGTTTTGACTCGAAGAGTGATTCGGAATTTAATTATTTAATTTAAATGACACATTTTCTTCTAAATCTATTAAACATGATATACCTACAAAAAGCACAAGAACTCAAACTATTTATTTATCAGTGAATAAAGTAAATAGTGAAAAGACCCAGCTATTTATATTCTGTACCTGCAAGATGTACCGCACTACACAAGTCTTAAATACACTCATATTATGTGTACAATGCCGGGCCTGACCTCTCCCCAGAGATACAAACCTAGCCTGAGAAGCGAAGGTCATGAGTTCTACTTCCTGTATGGGAGCTAATAATAGCGGGTTCACTCAAAGAGGAAACTCAAGGTTTCTGTTTGGAAAACAGCTTTTCAAGTGTGTCTTTTTTCCTCCGAATCAACATCAGCTCTGATTCTCTCCATCTGTCCCTGCCTTCGCACACGAGGTGTGCGAGCGGGTAGTAAACACATGCATGGATGCATAAGTATGCACGTGTGCACACACACACACACGCGCTCGCACACACACACACACCATTAATGTTGTCAAAGATAGTCCTGTTTGAAGTCCAGTGGGCAGAGATATTGTGGTTGTCACCAAAGAAACACGGCATAACACATTCAGCAGCGTCTCTCACAGAGCATACAGTATAAACAGACAGCAGTTAGTGGGATGATGTCAGGACTCTCTGTGCATCTTACCTCTGAACTTCTTTGGAGGGTTGTTGAGGTCCCCCGCGTCAGGCTGGACGACACAGCGGTCGTCCACCAAGCTGTGGATATAAATATAAAATAACATTACTGATCGCATGCAGGTGCAGGACACACACCCTTCGTAACCAGTCTGTGTTCTATGTTTCATATGCAGTATATGCAATCTTTAATTAGTGTACAGTGAATATTTTAGCATGCTTGTATGTGATGTATATATTATTTTATGATGATGATGATGATGATGTAACACTGTGAGTAGGGCTGCAAGTAAAAAATTTCATTATTTATTCTAATGATAAAAAGATGAAGTCAATTAACAGAAAAATCAATCTGCAACAATTCTGATAATTAGTATTTGGTGGTTTTCTTCTATGATATTAAAATGAGTATATTTGGTTTTTGGACTGTTATTAGCACAAAACATTATTAGCTGAAGCCCTAATGTATACAGTATAATATATACATTAAATATAAGATGAAATAAATGAAAATGAAACCAAACCTATCACTATCATTGATAATACCGTCAGTTTCCAGATTTTATAATACAGTAGAGTTGCTAAAGATTAATCTCTGAATTATGTTTTTAGTTTGATTTTATTCAATCTGCTGAATATCCCAAAATCCCAAATCCAGTGGTTAATTATTTACAGTTATTTTTTACGATATCATCTCCATGTCTTTTTTAAGTGATGTGTTTGGGTGTGTGTTAAACATAGTAGTGGCCAGAAGTATGCACAACAAAAACCTCTGCTAGTCCACAGAGGCTTTCTGATTTTCACTGTGAGCGTGCATACGTAGTTACAGCATGTTTACTCTCTTACTCCACACAATAATGAAATAATTGTGTGTTAGACGAGCCGTGGGCAGGTTGGAATTTCTGGTGACAAATTTAGATTTTACTGACTTAGAATAACACTTCTCTGGACACAGGCCAAGTCCCACATCCATTTGAGGCCTTTTTCCCGGGGGAACGTCTACAGTTGTCCAAACAGACCTGTCTACTCCTCCAGTCTGTACACCTCAAGGAACAAGGCTGCAGACTTTGATACAAAGTGAGGAAGCATCCGAGGAGTGTTAAGAAGATACAGTATTTGTTTTTTGTTTTTTTGTTTTTTTTTTCATGTGCGGACGATGCGCATAAATTGCTAATCCCTCTCAGAGTGGTGGGAATGCTGCTCAGCTGGAGAAGTCAGAGTTTTCTTTCTTCTCAGTACGTTTTCTTCCTCCAAGGCCTGATGATCTGGAGAATGTTGCTGAGTTGGTGGTTGTGCGTGGACAAGGTGGCCCCAGGCCACTTAACAAACAGACTATGTGGATTTGTATGTGTGTGAGTGTGTTTGTGTGTTTATGTGGGACACGCTGGAACTCATGAAAAGGCCACAATGTCTCTATAGTGACTCTGTCTTTGCTGTAGGTCATTCCATTTTTTATGAGCCGGGGGGGGGGGGGGAGTACTCAACACTAAGGCGATAATCCTGATAGCTTCGCTGATGCGAGACACCATAGAACATTAACTTGTGGTTTATTGATGCAAGATCATTCTTATTGCACTTTTTTTTTTTTACATTAAGTTTTGTATAGGAAGGTGACATGCAACAAGTGGGATTCATTATCGGATATTTTAGTGCTATATTAAGGGCAATAGATCCAATCACTAGTCCATTCTGCAGCCTCTACAGATAAGCTACTTGATCAATAGAAACGATGAAGGAAAAAAGTGAGATATTGCTGAGATTGTAAATACAGTTTTACTATTATCATTAAATATTTACCACACCACCTCAGCGTTTCCTCCTCTAACCTCTGCTCCTGCCACACTCACAACACAAACACTTTATCATGAAATGTGCACTTGCCGCCCCATATTTCCTTTTTCCACAGCACTATCAGCGGTGGGGTCATTCACGGCCAGAACGCCACTTCAAAGGCCTCCCACTGTTTTCACAGCTTTGTGCTGCGGTATAAACTGCAAAATTACATCCATTTATCTCATTTTAAAATGTATTCCCATTCTGTCACAGACGTTTGGGAAGTGACGCCTCGGACACATCGTGCAAACACAGATTGAACATCAAACGCTTTTTTTCTTGTGGCATGAAAATGTGTGTGTCTCACTAAAAATCAAACTTTCAAAAGAAAAAAATGGCTGCCAACACTAGTGTGATTTCCTTCCTTCTAAACACAGCTCAGCTTGCAGAGAACCGGGGGTGTGAAAGTGAGCCCACACACACACACACAATGTTTGGCCAGCGAGATGGACGTACCCCAAGGTGCTGATGAAACCATTGGTGGATCCCTCCGCATACAGGGAGCAGATGTCCCCAATGTGTAGGAAGCTGGACATCTTATCCGACATGTTTGACACCTAGAGCAGAGTAAAAAAAAAAGTAAAATGTCTTCACATAACACATTGTATCCTTAATAGTAGAAATGTTATCATTATTATACTATTATATAAAAAGCTGCAGAAGCATGCCTATTTAAAACATTTTGAAAAGTGTGTGATAATAATCTCCATTTGCATGTAGCCATCTTCAACTATTAATAGATTCACATAATTACTGAGCCTTCATCAGTGAATTTTAGGTTGCATAAGTGTGATAATGGAAAGACACTCAGTATCAGATCATGTAGCTGCAGAGTTCCCAGTTAGGTGGCAGTGCACTTTAGCAAAGCGGGTTTCCTGAGAGGCCACAACACTGATGCTACTGTCTGGTCTTCATGGATTTGCATAGAAGCTGCAGGAAAATTCACAGTTTAACGATACTGTAACCTGTGGCTCATGTCTTTGGGCTGAGGGCTTGGTTAATGATTATTAATGACAGCTAAACAGGAAGCTTTATATGCACCTGCAACAGGTCAAGATTGCAGGTCCACTTCGTTTCAGGTTATCTGCCTGTTTGTCAAGCACTGACTCTCACTGAGGTCGATAATTCATGAGAAAGTAGGCTAACAGCGGTGGCTTTAAAGTGACTGAAAACATTACAACAAAAGTGACCACAAACAAACATAAAACTCGAGTCTGCATCCGCAATCACACAGAAATTATTATTATTATTATGATTATTATTATTATCATCGTTGTCAGACTGATTTTACTGTGTTCACTACAGAGCGGTTGTCTTGTTGAGCTGTGAGCAATTTGTTAGCCATTTAAGGAGAGCTAAGTAAATCTCTTTTTTTTTTCTCCCTCCGCGGCAAGAAGATAAAGATAGGAAGAGGAGATGGTAAACTGCAAGTTGTGCGCTCAACTTTACCTCGGTTGTGATAAATGCTCGGATGTTCAGCTCTCCTCTGGACCAGCTACGACAACATGACTGTGACTCTGCTCTCCACGGGCGAGATGAGGTGAGATCCAGCCGTCAGCGACAGTTATAATCCAGTTTTTTCTGACAGCTCTATCACCTTTCCGCGCTTGGCTGGCTTGGTACTCCGGGGCTGTGTTTCACTGAAGCAGGCTGCACATTGGCTGGCTGAGCTGCTGCCTGGCTCACTGCCACTTCTTCTCAAGCGACCGTAGTGTTGATATCTGGGAAATGTTGTCCCAATACATGTGGTCGCATCCTACCACCAAGGAAGTCCAAATGATGTATCACTCCCACTGGGGCGCATTGATTTATGACGTGGTGCACAACGAGCCACTTTCAGCCATTTGCTGAAAAAAACAAAACACTTTGGTAGTTTTTGGTTTAAAATGTTGAGTGGTATTTTAAAATAAGGCTGTGTCGTTTTTAATTAACGTTAATTTGACTGTATTTACAAGTTTAATCATAATTTGCAAAGTGTTTGTGGCAGTTAATAGAAATATACAATAAACTCTGACTCCGGGAAGGAAAGAGTTAAATTTTGTTACATAGCAACCAGCTGACTGACCACGTGACTTTGCGGAAGTGAAAATATCAACAGTATGTGCAGCTGTTAAGCAGCGTACTGCAAGAGGATGATACGCTGTTTGGTTTTGTTGTTCATCTTTGGCTGCGTGAATAAAGTATTGTGCTCCAGCGGGGCTCAGCCGGAACCTGCCGCCCCGCAGGGAGCAGCAGGCTGCGGCTGCGAGAACCTGAAGAGAAGCGCTGCTGCTGTGGACACTGTGGAGGAGCAGATAGCGTCCGTACACACAGACACAGCTGTTAAATACTCCAGAGGCGCAAATGAGAGGCCGTCTGAGCCTCAGGGAGATGAAGAGGAATTGCGAAGTCAGGTAATCTATCACTGCTGTCAAGTGATAGTATCTAGTATCTTTATAATTCAAAGAGAACTTTATTTTTTTCAACTTTTAAACCTTAATTGTCTGACAGCAGCAGCAAGATACTTATACTTACAAGATAGACAGCTCTGCAGGTCAGTAGGTAACTATTGGCCATCCATTCAGTCAAACATTTCAGTAAAAAACCAGTCAGGTGGTGCAGTGTTTGGTTAGAATGAAAGCCTATCACTTTCTGCACCATCATGTTCTGGTATGAATATGTGACACTACATTTTTAGCTTCTTATATTGCTGTTTTTAATTTGCTTCAAACAGTTTTCAAACGATTGTATGTGAAGACTTCACGTTGTTGGCAATGTAGTTGTTATTAGTGGACTATAATCTTAGTTTCATTAATAGATTATCCAGAGAAAGGACAAAGTGTTTACACTGTGTCTCCCTTAATAAGATCTTCCAATCAGATGTTTATTTTTGGATTAGGTTATAGAGGTCATGGGTAGAGTTGCCCTACGTATCCTGTTTAAGACTTGGCTCTGGTCACAAAGGCTGTGGAAGTGCTCAAACTATTTTAGATGAAAGTTTATTCACAATACAATCTACATTCAGAGAGGTGCCTTCTGGTACCACTTAGAAATATATGAACAGATAAAGAAGAACTGGGTTATTGTGTATTTTCATCCATATACATATAACCACTGACTTCCGCATGATCTGTGCATTTACATTTTTTAAATATTAATGTGTGCATAGTCATATTTTAATATGCAAACAGCCAACAGTCAGTCTCATGATTATGTTTAACTAAATAATACTTGATATTTAATGTGTTTCTAACACGTGTGCCTTTGACTTCTGGATAAGGTCGTCTAGTTTTCAGATAACTCTCAAAACTATCTTTGCACTCAGATGAGATTTAAGTTTCCAGCCTTTTTTTAAAGACTCTTAATCCTTTTTAATTCTGCAAACTCCTTCTTCTAACTTAATACAGATTCATAGGACCATATGGCTGTTTGTAAATAGAAGGTTTAAATGATAAAAGTGTATTTTCTTGCATGCAGATGGTGTGGATTTCTGGAGGAGAGTTCGTGATGGGAACAGACAACCCAGGCATCCCTGCAGATGGCGAGGGCCCTCAGAGGCTGGTTCATTTGGACTCCTTCTACATGGACATCCAGGAAGTCACTAACCGACAGTTCCAGAGCTTCGTCACTGCCACGGACCACGTTACTGAGGTATGAGTTAATTACTGTATGTTCACAAATTATGCAAAACCTTTATTGTTGTGTTAATATAAAAAAAAAGTCTTTATCCATGTGCTTATAGGCAGAGAAATTTGGAGACTCGTTTGTTTTTGAGGGAATTTTGAGTGAGACTGTCAAAAGCCAAATCACCCAAGCAGTAAGTACTTTTGTTCAGCAAATCTCACACATCTTCAACTTACCTGGACATCTATGAAATGTCATTAAAACATGTTTACACCTAACGTCAAGACACACACACACACACACACACACACACACACACAGCCATGTAGTCGCTCATAGATGAACACTGACTCTTTGTGGTTGCCATGGAAACTATGAGCATTTGGGGCCAGGGGGAGAAGTTCACACGCTTTGTTTTTCAAGTTGAGCAAACTTTATGCCCTCATATGTTTGCAGTGATAGTGTTTATTTAAAATTGCTAAGCTGTTTTATACCAGGATGGAAAGAAAGATAGAAACAGCATTTTCCCTCTAGTAATGAAGAAGGCAGGGCATTATAGAGTATGCTTAGTTAGTATTAATAAAATACATATTCCTAAATTAACAATTTAATACAGTTTGTCCTCTGCCACAACAAAGTTTTTATTATGATGGAAGATATGACAAAAATTCCTACAAATCATGCGGTATAATGTTTTTAGAGAACAAGAAAAAAAACATTTGAATGAAAAGGGCCTGTATCTTTTGTGTCTGTGTCATGTTCATATATTATTTTGATGTTCCTACCACCATGATGTATTTGAAAATCTTTAGAGTAATATATTCGTACTGAGCTTTTATCTGGGTGCACATATGTTTGGCTTTAGATAGACATAAAGACATAAAGACATATACTATTGTTATTTAAGAGTCTTGAGAATGTTCACTGATCGGCTGTAGGACGCCTGAGGACATCAGGCCTCCCGTAGACGAAAGCCAGGCAGCAGGAAATTTACTGCTTCATCTCAGCTGTCATGTGCAGAAGACACATTTCTCTGTACACTATACTACATTATAGCTCACTTTTTAAAAACCTTTTATACACTTTTCTTTACCAACTCACAGCTCACCAACGACCAAAATATCAGTTCTTGCACCAAAACACTGACAACATTTGTCTATTAACAAGAAAACATTTGTCACTCATAAACAATGACCTAATTATACAAACAACTGGTAACCGTGCAATATATAGAGGTTCTCTTATGTCCTTATATCCTTTCCTCACCTGGTGAGGTCGAGGTCATCTATAAAGGAAATGAGGCACTCAGTGTTGTACGGCCCAATTAGGAAATATTTTTAATTCTCAGCTTTGTAAATGTAGCAGAATGTAGCAAATGTATGCAGTCTAATTTACAGCTATGTAAATTTTGAAATGTATATTGTATCGTTTATAAAATATACTATATTAACAAACATACTGGACTGTAAATATGCAAGTTTTGGTGTTGTGGAGTTTGAAAATGATTTATTAAGTTTTAAAGATGTGGTCACTGAATGTATTTTGTGTTATCCACAGATGGGTTCACACCGTTGTTGTCCTGACTGTGAACAGGAGAAGTGAGTAGCAGTCAGGTAGTAATTGTCATTTCCATCACTTTGTTATTAGGTGGCTGCTGCCCCCTGGTGGCTCCCAGTTAAAGGGGCCAACTGGAGGCACCCTGAGGGTCCAGACTCCAACATCACAGACAAGTGAGAGCTTCCTTCGTAAAAAACTCCATAATATTTTAAAGTTACCTAAAAGTCTTTCGATGTTAAATGTTAATAATGTTTTATTTATTTTCAGTTATATATAAGGAACCAAAAGTGAGCTCAGTTATTAACTTAAAACCTGTTTTTTGTAGGCTGGACCACCCTGTTCTACATGTGTCCTGGACAGATGCTGTCGCCTACTGCACCTGGGCCAATAAGAGGCTTCCTACAGAGGCTGAATGGGAGTATGCCTGTAGGGGTGGCCTGAAAGACAGGTAGGATATTAACTCATTATATATAAGGACTATAATACACATCAGTGTGCTTGTGAATGTGTTGATCTCGTCACATGTTGACTCCTCCTGCACATAGACTTTATCCCTGGGGAAACAAGTTGAACCCAAAAGGACAACACTACGCTAACCTCTGGCAGGGCGATTTCCCCATCCATAACTCTGGGGAGGATGGATACATTACAACCTCACCAGTAAGAGACAGAAAGAAAGAGATGCCACAGTTTGTGTGTGTTAAAGACATATGTTTGTGCTTAGGAACCATCACAACCTGATTTATAATTGACTTATTGCCTTTAGAATCTACGGGAAATGAAAGGTGCTAGAGATAAGAACTTGCATCTCATCGCTTCCTGAGATCAAATTAATAACTGTCAGATGATATTTATCCAATGATATGAGTTATTCCCCATGAGGGGGGAGCCTTTAAAGCACCAGTTTAAGAAGTATCAGTCATGAATGTGCTCTTAGATTATTTAGGTCTAAATCCACAAGCTAAAATACAGGTTATCTTTAAACATGAAACATACATCATGTTTGGTTTTATTCATTTATTTATTTATTTTCAATATACTATATCTTTCAAGCTGATTGAGAAATACCTTCAGTGGCATTGTGTGCAATAGAAACAAAAACAGATGGAACCTGAAATCCAAATTGCACACTAAATGATGATAATAAATGATCTGTGAGTCACTATTGAAAGATACAACGGTATTTCCTATTGTTTTATTCTAGTAAAATCTATTACTCTGCAGGTGATGTCCTTTCCCGCCAATGGTTTTGGTCTGTATGACATGGTGGGAAATGCATGGGAGTGGACCTCAGACTGGTGGACTGTGCATCACAACACAGAGCAGCCAAACAATCCAGTAATAATGCATTACCTCTAAGCTTTTGGCTCAGATCAGCAGGAGTTTTCGAAGTTTGGTTTTTTTAATATCTCCTCATTGTTAACATTTTCAGAAAGGTCCGCCTTCAGGTGCAGACAAGGTGAAGAAGGGAGGGTCATACATGTGCCACAAGGTAAAGAAGACAACCACCAATATTCAATACAATGTCTAGATTCTGAAATGTGGAATTAGTAACACTAGTCTGAATGCTTATTAAACTATTAAAATAGCCTCCTGGGTGGCTAGATATTGTGGGTATTGTGGGACTTTTCTGTTTAGATCAGTGAAAGCAAACTTTTTTTGGCTTGAGGTGCGATTCTGTTTTATAGAATGTATTCAATCTAATCTACAACTGTGTTGACATGGATTTATAAAGAAGTAGGGATGCTCAGCTCTCTATTACTCTCTGTTTGATGACAAAGGGAAAATGTCACCTCTCTCCTATTCTCTTTTCTTCCTGGTATGTTAGGCTTTGGTTGCACCAACATTGGTTGCCATGGGAATGTGACTAATTGCATGCAACAGAAGTCTTTAAGTATAGAGGTCTGTTTGTTTCATATAAATAAACCTCCTGAGGGAGGAGAAGACAACAGGCTCTGTGCAAGATGAACATAACCTTTTCTCAAAAAGCAAATTCACTCAAATCTGAAACAAAGTGGCTAAACCAGTATTATTGTTATTTGTGTTATGAAATATAACTTTAAATTGTGTCACTTATCGATTGACAGTAAATCTCCCTCTCCTATCTCTCCCTCCTCTAGTCATACTGTTACAGGTACAGATGCGCAGCACGAAGCCAGAACACTCCAGACAGCTCAGCCTCTAATCTTGGTTTTCGCTGTGTCTCTCAGGAGCCACGATGACCTGACTTTACTTGACTTAAACACAGGGTCCCTTAATTCAGATGCTCCCTAACCCAGTGTTGGATGTAGATTAAACCCATGAAAGCAATATTTAAATTTGATAAATGTTTTTTTATGTGCCATCACATGACCACACATGTGAAGATGATTCAAGTAAACAGTATATCCTACATTCCTGCAGATACTTTTGATTACTTTTTTATACATTTTTCAGACTTTTTCATAAGAAATTAATTGAAATGACTGTTCCTAAATCTCTTTGAAAACAGTCATTATCAGCAAAGGGCTTTTGGGTAGTTGAGGTAAAGACTAAAAGTACATTCTTAATGTATAGTATTGGTGTAAAGTTGTTGTGTAAGACAATGTAATTTCATATTTCCAAATAAAGATAGAGCTGTGATAAATGGTATCCCATTTGTATTTCTCTTCGTGAGTATTTTTATGTGTTTGTTTTTATATTTATGTTTCATTTGGAGGATCATGTTTTCCTATTCCTCCTATTATTTCAAGAATTGTGTTTGCTCATTACATCTCTGAGCTTATTTTGTTTGTAATTTTCAGAAACAGGCTGAATTTCATATTTGAAAATAAATCCTGAATCAAATAATGCACCTTTTTCCTTTTACATAACTCCATATTAAACGGCCACATTACAGTAAACAGGTTTAATATGTGCTTCTAGTGCATCCATCAGAGGGCAGCACATACTCAGTCTGTGTCTCTGAATAGTGTATGTATATGTTTAGATATATTCATATTGAGAAGTGAAGCTTACACAGTATAAGCTCTGTCTGTGAGCACTTTAATGGTGATGATGGAGGAGGGGAAAAAATGACAAAATGTCTGCAAAAGAACCAAAAAATTATTTATTTTGTCTTTGTCAGTATACATATTGCATGAGAAAATAATAGACTAAAGCAATTAGCAAAAAAGTCTAGCAAAATAAGTCAGTAAAGGGGCAAAGGTTTCTAGTGTACCTTAGTTTAAAAAAAGCTTCACAAATGTTTTACCAAACATTTGTATTTCTAGCATTTAACATCACATATATCAGCAAACTAAAATACTATTCTCTTGCAATTTAAAAATCAGAACGTTCAAGGGTATAGTTGATACAACATTACTTCACAATTGCTAACATTCAGGAGACAGTTTAACAAGTCTAAACTCCGCTGTCAGCTTTTATTTTGAAGTTCATACAAACTCCATTAGCTATCAGTGCACAACAGATTACCTGTTTTACAAAACAGAGAAAGAAACACCGATCTCTACTAATGCTGCAAGAAGACTGTCAGCCCCTGCTGCTGTCTTAATAACCCGAACAAAAGTGAGTCAAAAAATGCACCACGGAAACAGCATAGCAACTAAGACAATCTGGAGGCTAAATAGAGCTGCCATCTTGGAGAGTCCAAAATAATTAAGAGATAGAAAGGATCAAACAAAGGCGATACGCTATACTAATAAAAATCCTGTCCTTGATCACTCTGCCTCTTAATAGCAAAGCTGAGAATACAAAAAAAACATTTGCAACTTCATTTGACTTTTACCCAAAATGGCAAAAGTGTGTCTTTTTGTGCTGCTGGAGAGGCAGCCAGGCCTCCTTACTAAATCCTCACCACATGTAATAGCTACGTGTGGTGTCAACAGGAGAGGGCTTTCCCTCTGTGTTGCCGTCTTTGTCCTTCTCACCATCAGCCTCCCACAGGTTGATGAGCGGCGGGTACAACTCATTCAGGGGAATGGACGAGGTCTTAAGCATGTATTTCTTCAAGGAATGGTGGTAGTTTTTTCTCTTCCATCTGCGAGCCATATAGACACCCACAGTGGCCAGACTGAGGAAGCCCAGCACGGTTGCTATGACAGCCAGCACAGCAGCACTTGGGTGCTGGTCTGACATGTTCAGGGCAAAGGTAGCACCACGTGTTGTCACATTGACACAAGACTTGTGTGTCTGCAGGTGGATGTTGGAGACTGTGAGGCATACCTCATACTCGGTGGCTGGTTGAAGATGTGTGAGGTTGTACTCGTGAACGTCGACGGGGACGCGTGCTGTATAAGTGATGTGGGGATTGTCAATCTTCATGGTGGCGGACGCCCACTTCAGATTGGAGGACATGACATTTGAGTTGACTTTCCAGGAGACCAGGATGGAGTGAGACTCAGTCTGCTTGACATAGATTTTCATCACCTGGGTGGTGTCAAGTAGGGTCCCATTTACACGGACTGTTACAACCCGTGTGTCCGCCCCTTCTGTGTTCTGGGCTACACAGGTGTAACGACCAGAATCCTCCACCTGCACATGGGTCAACCGCAGGGTCCCCTCACTGCTCAAGTGGTAATGCTCTGACACAGTATCTATGGTGATTTTGGACCCAAGAGGAGTCACCCAGTAGATCTCAGGCTCTGGCTCAGACATGGCCCGGCAGTCCAGACTGACACTCATGCCCAGCTCGAGGTTCAAGTGGCTGGGGAAAGTATCATGGGATATCAGGGGTATGCACTGCTCTGGTGACTCCAGCAGCCTCAGCTCTCGAACTCGCTGGCCCCTGAGTTCTGGTGGGGATGTGCACAGCATGGCCAAAGGCTCCATGAAACGCACAGTGGTCCTGTTGGAACTCATCCACTGAATGACACAGTCACAGCGCAATGGGTTGCTATGCAGACTGATCTCCCGTAGATTAGGCAACACCTCCACAGTGTGCTGGTAAAGGGCAGTGAGGGCGTTATTATTGAGCATCAGGCTCTCCAGGTAGGGCATGTCCCTAAAGGCCAGCCTGTGGACATAAGACAGTTTAGGATTGTTGGTGGCCTCCAACTTTGTCAGTTCTGGTAGGTTGTCCAGAGCATAACGATCAAAAGACACTAACTCCATCATATTGTTGATACCCAACTCCTTCAGGCGTACCATGTTCCTGAAGTCTCCTTCCTGGATTTTGTGAACTGGATTTTTGTTTAAATCCAAGAATTTCAGATTGGGAACTTTCTGAAGGGCCAGTTGAGGGATTCTGACCAGTTTGTTGTCATAGAAAGAAATGCTTTCCAGGTTATCCAAACCAACAAATGCATTTGCTGGAACATCAGTGAGATCCATGCCAGCCAGAACCAGACTCCTCAAGCTTCCTAGAGGCTTAAAGTTCATGTCTAGAAGGCCAATGACAGGGTTCTCTCCAATCATGAGGATCTCGAGGTTTGGTGTTTCTTCAAACCAGCAGCTTTCTATGACATGGAGTTTGTTGGAGTTAAGGTGAAGGCGCAGCAGGCTGCGCAGGCCTGCAAATGCCCGAGGGGAGATGAAACTTATGTGGTTGTGATTGATGTAGAGTTCCTGGAGGTTGGAGAGATTTCCCAGACAGTGGTCTGGCAGCTGGCTGATCTGGTTCTCCTCTAGATGCAGGGTGGTAAGGTGGTTCATGCTTGTGAGGCCCACAGCTTCCACAGTGCTGAAGTTGTTCTGGGATAGGTCCAACTCTGTCAAGTTAAACAGTGCCTCTAGCTCTCCGCTGGTGTGAGAGATGGCGTTACTTTGGAGCAGCAACACCTGGGTGTCTGTGGAAAGGTTGGTAGGGATGTGTGTCAGCCTCAAGTCATTGCAGTCCACTGTAGTTGCCTCTTTGTAAGTCGACTGGGGGGTAAACCAAGGGCGGATCTCACATACGCACAAATGAGGACATTCTTTGCCATGTACCGACAACAGAAAGGAAAGAAGCAACCCCATGCACAGCCAGATTAGAGGGGGCCAGGGCAGAGAGCTGAGTGCCATGTTGTCTGCTCTCTCTGCTCACACAAAGCTTAGATGAGAGGCAGTGTTTTAGAGAAAGGCCTGGAAAAGAGAAGTTAGCTGCTGTAGGACTTTTCATAAGTGGTGATTTCTAATCCAGAGGAAAATATTTGCTGAAAGAAGGCCCAAGGGACATCTGGTCTTCAACTCTGCTGATGTTTTTTTTTTCTGTTCTTGGGGTTTAAACCTAAAAAAAGAAAACAGAAAACAGCATTATTAAAGAATGCAACATAGATATACACAATTAGCTCTCAAAATTAGATAACACAGTAAGCGGGTAAAGCTGAAAAACAGCTGAATAGACAAAGTGAGAAAGTACTGGAGTTATACTTGGTTTCCTTGCAGAGTGCAACAAATGAGGAAAGTGTCAGTTTTTCGCAGTGCCACTGCACAGATATTTAGGGGACTAAGTTGACATGTCTAACAGGGCAGAATGAATCTGTCAAACTTATCTTGCCTCACTGTCATGTAGACATTCATGCTTACCTTTTAATAAGCTCCTACACAGACAGACACAGTTGAAAATAGAGAAAAATGTACTTGTTTCTGCTTCTAACACTCGTGCTAAAACCTGCTTAATATGTTAAGCAGTCTCATGAGTAGAAATTAAAAAGTTTCTTGCTTTACATGCAAGATACTGACTTCTTATTGTGTTATTGTTAATTACTAAAAACTGCTATTTACCTTAACATACATATTATCTAGTAGATATGTGTATGATGGAATGTTAGTAAAATAAAATGATCGAAGATGGTAAAGTTAATATTAGCTCTGCCTCTCTGATGTGTGATGTATCTGTGTCCTCAGAGATACCAAACATGTTTTCCTCTTTGGGCAGGATAGATTATCTGCATACCAGCCTGGAATCAGTGATCCTCTTGAATGAGTGTGTGGGGTGAGCACAGCCGGCAGCTTACACAACAGGCTTAATACAGGGATCTCTTCACTGTAGTTTACTCACTAGTTATGATATATGCCCATAGGAAGCAGTCCCAAGTCTACATGTTTTGTGTCTTTATCCAGGTTTGGTTAAACCAAAATCACAACCAAGTGGGGAGAGACTTTAGTTAATGAAACATCTAACATCTGTAGGCATGACAACATGTCAACATAAGCAATGAGAATGAAGAATCAGTCATTAGTTTCTTTTAACAAATCCAAAATGTATTAATGTACATTCAACTCCTGGGTACTCTAATCTTTTACTTTTTTTTAATTGAAAAATATAACATGCTTTCTTTGTTGACAAAAGGTTTTGTGTCCAGGCATTACTGTGTTAGTGTTTCTGTGCAAGTGAGTGGTGGGAAAGTTGTGCAAAAATGGCAATTATCTGAACAAGCAGAAGGAATAATCATGTTCTATATTCATTTATATCCGCAAGAGAGAAACAAAGACTTTTGGCTTCCTCTCACTCACGAAAACGAAATGCCACTGCGTCTCAGCATCTAGTGTGACTCGCACTGAATTCACATTTATCTCTATAAGCAGACTTAAGACTGAGCATTCTGTGTGTGCCTGTGTGTGTGTGTGTTTCTGGCTTAGCTACTTTAGGGACACATTTAAGACTAAAGACCAGTTTTTGGGTCAGTGCTTAAGGTTATGGTTCAGTTAAGGTTACACAATTAGTGGTGAGGGTAAGTTTATAGGAAATTATTGTAAGTCTATGTAATGTCCCCAAGGTGGACTTGTATGAGTGTAAGTGTGCAAAACAAAAATAATGTTGGATACTGATGAATTCCTCTGATATTAACATAAAACATATTTTCTTTTCCGTTTTATTCCTGTTTGTGGCCCTTTACACAGTTATTCATTACTCATTTGCATGTACAATATCAAAGCATCCCAATAAATACAGAGCGAAACAAAGAGAATTTAAATATAACAACTTACAACAGAAGGTACTTTAAAGCATCATGGCACGTCCATGCGTCCATGTTTGTTTCTCTTTTATTAAAATCCACATGGTGCATGGTATCAGGTGGCCTGTCTCTGCAATGACCCGGTCACACTCCAACTGATCTAACTGATTTCCTCAGTGTGACTGAAACGTGGCAGCAGGGACCTGCACTTTCTCTTGGCTAGATTCTGACTGAGAATAACTTAATGAATGAACATGTGGCACCTTCTTCTGACTTAAATCATCCATAATTAAGTTTCTCAAATAATCCACAAAAAATCACATGTTTTTCCGATTTCCCCGTAAATATACTGCGCTATGGTATATAGAAATGTACTTGGTAATACATTTGTCTGTCCTCCGTGTGTTTCACTGCTTGGTATGAAATCAGAGGAGACAGGCAGAGTAATCGCTGCTTTCATGCTGAGGCCATAAAACTCAGACACCTGGCACCAGGTTTCTGGCAGCCTGGCAGCACTATGGGGGTCTGCATCCGTTCCCACCTATCTCTCACTGTGTGTGTGTGTTGACCTTATTGACCCAAAGAAGCTCTGCTGAGCCCATATGCTCTTGTTCACTGATGGCCTGCTACATAATCACTGTGGTACACAAATTCATATTTACAAGCTGCACAGTATTACCACTCTACTGTTGCTTATTTTTGGCCACAGATCAGTTTCACTGTGTTGACTGTAATTAAGCATCTTCCTTAAGCCTAACTAATTTACCACATAGCTGTGCTAGCCAAACACATGACCCCTCATTGGCTTCCCACCTGTGGACAACACAAAGATTTCCTGGCCCCTGCTAGTCAAGGGATTCAAGCTGGCATATAGCCTACCGCTCCAAGCTCTCGACCACTGTCGCTCTGCTACAGTGTGTGTAAGATAAGAATCTCCTATAACCTAAACCTAGAGCTACATCTCACACAGTTTATGTAGTGCAGCGAATAGCTTTCATATAGATGTTGTTTTTGGCATACAACATATACATGTGTTTGGACCTCTGCTGCCAACTGTCTATTTATTCTTTACTCACACACATGCTTGTGATCATATGTGTGTTGGTACTTCAGGGAATATATTGTCTAGATCAAAAAAAACGATGAATGTCATTATAAGAACAAAGAGTGAGATATTTTTACAGCAAATTTAATAAAATGTTTAATAAAAAATGCCTGTTTGGATCTACAAATCACTTCCTCTTCAATACTATACAAATACTGTTCTCTTATATGTATTTGTTTTCAGGATGGAAATGGCATGTGGATTGTGATGAGAAATATCAAACTTTGTTTTATTACCGTTCTGCTTCAATGTCCTAGCTATGATTCAGTTCAATTCAAATCAAATTTGCTTTATTGGCACAAATGTCACAGCAGCCAAGGCATCAAGAATAAATGAAACAAAACAAATAAATACAAATCAAAGATTAATATATATATATAAATGAAATAAAACATCCAATCATGCTATACAGATTCACTTTGGTGGGACATCTTTGTTCTCTGGGATGTGACAGTGATTAGGTCTGCACCTGTATCCTGAAAATCTATTGCTAATCTCTTGGCCGGTGCCGCAGATAGCAAATACACTGTCCATACTGTGTTGTGAACATAGTTGAATGCAGGTATATACACTGTACATTTCTTCACGAAATACACATTCACTTTCCTCTTTCTTATTTAACTCACACACTGTGACACGCATGCATACACAGACCACTGGAAGGAGGCAGAAAAATCCCTCAACAGCTTGGCATTATCCAACTTACTGTCTGAACTGAAGCCTCCAGCAGGAGGGATTTACTGTCTTTGCTCATCCAATCCTTATGAGGTTTTAATCTAAGCACACATAACGCATACTGTATAAAACACACACACACACACATATACAACAATCTACTGTCACTGATATTTTCACTTCCCATAAACCTTCACTGGTCCTAAGGACCAAAGCAAAGATGCAATTGTGGGACATAATGAGGCTTGTCTGCTTCATGCCATGGCCTCATAAATGCATTTAAAAGACAGGATCTCTGGACAATACAGGGACTAATCAAGATAATCAGTGCCACAAAAGAAAATCAGGCTTGCAGTCACATGCAATGCAAGTATTAGTGTGCAAGCAGCAGTCACTGTTCTCTGCTGAAGATGTGAGAAAAGCTCCTTTTTTGTGGACTTAAACTCACCAGGGGAACATTCAAAACCTTTTGAAGTGATTTCGATTACCTAGTCTTTCCAACTTTTAAGAGTTCAGATGCAATGCTACAGACATGACACTTTGCCATGTGTCTCCAGTGCAGTCAAAAGGAACCTCACTGGATAGCACACTGCATCATTTTTCATAGGAGGCAATGCTTCCCTGTGCCCCTTTTCAATGGGTGCAAAATGTAAGCAGTGTTCCTGAATCAGCAGCCGCACAACAGGCTCACAGACATGCCGTCCCCATAGCAACGGCTATGCCACCGGTATGTCTGTTTCATAACCAAATGAGAAGACATGAGAAGACAGCTATTAGTTCCATCAGGCAGCTGAAAGAATATGGCAGTGAGATCTGCCAGCAGTATAAAAAGGTGAGTGCAACATAAAAACCACATAAAATAACAGCATGCGTGCGTGACATGTTGTGCTTATGCTATAATTAGTTGCAACATCATCATGTACATGTGCACAAATGTTTGACACTTTCTCCAAATTAGTGTACACCACACTGAAATAATATATTTCCAGATTTCTACAGTAAAACTACAATTTCACTGCAGAGCTACAGTATTGTGTGGTGGTGGAAAGCTGAGTATTGCTGCCTGATGTTTTCTCTATGTCCTCACTGCGCTGGCCGGCCTGAGAGACATCCTATTCTTGCTCTATTAGTATGCAAGTGTCTCACTTCACATCACACAAGGCTTTGGTGCAGCTGCTGATGGCAGAGGTGTAGAGTCGAGGAGGAGAAGGATGCATGTCCACTCAATCAGAAAGAAGAAGGAAAGTAGAGACAGAGAGAGAGAGGATGAAGAGCTTGGCTTCAATTAGAAGGCCACAAGAGGAAACTGCTGAACTGAAAAAACGCAAGAGGGCTGAAGGTACAATAAGAAAATTCAATACTGTATGGAATTAAAGAAAAGTATGCTGCATAGTGTACATCTTCAGACTCCATTAAGGTCTAAAACTCACAGCATGGAAAATTGTCTGCGTATTTCTATTTACTGCAAATCCATACGGTAGCTTTATTTCCCTGCGGAATTCAAATGGATCTTGACACAATTTCTATTCTCTGGCTTTCATTTATTTCCTCTCCTAATTTTGCCTTCACCTCCCCCTCTACTTCACGTCTCTTTCCAGTTGCAATGTCGGTGAAAAGCCAATATGTTGCCTTTGGAGCATCAGTCAATCGTACTGACTGTGCCAAAGTCTCTAATCTCAGGGAAATCCCTCTTTGAAACAAAGTTGAGGTCAAGGAAGATTAACTTGCATGATTTAAATTAACCACAAAAACCAAAGAGAACATGTGCTTCAACATTATTGTTTATAAAATGTTGTTCTTGTTCAACTGTAATTGTGCATTTTATTTTGAAGTGGTATACAGAGTTTAAAATAACTTAAAATCTCTATTATCTAGAAGTGGTGGTCAACGTGATCTCAAAAATTCATTTTCTGTGTATTGCTGATTAAAACAAAGGAAAACAAAACAGATGACTCATTTCTAACATCTTGACAAAACCTCTCAGTGGCCTGTTGTGTTTCCACATTCCCCTTATGATCACACTGACAGAGGGAGAAGGTCAAGCTGTTGCACCCTTGCCTCCCCTCCACTGCTGTGGGAACCCCAGCACCAGCACATGCTACAGAGTAAAGCACTAGTGCTCACAAAGGCTCCTGCCCAAACACACACACACACACACACAGACACACCGAGATGTGTCTTTGTTTCACAAGGCTCTCACACTTCTCATTACTAGCTGAAGAAATGCGTCGCGATGCATTGTGCAGATTGGGGGAAGGTGCGACATCCCCCTAAACTCATCTTATCATTGGCTCATTGGGTAACGTCTCGGTCTCCTTTTATTGTCAAAGTAAACTACACAAAGTTGTGTGGTTGAGGTTGCCAAAAAAAATGCAAATGCATAATGTTTCAATAAAATAAAATGATGAACTGAACAACTAGTCATATACTAGTGAGTTCTTTGTTTGGTTATGATCTCGGTAACAGGTGCCGCTGTAATGCAGCAGCAGAAACAACAAAGCCTCCTTGACAAAGGTGACCCCCAACAACTCAACGTTTGCTTCTCAAACTTCTGACTAGAAACACTTTATTGTGTGTCTTTCTCCGCCATGTCTTCATTTCAGACATCTGCCAATTTCCTGACCCTGGCAACGGGCATGCAAATAGGTCTGATGGAGCACATGAACCTATAGCTGCTACTCAGCTGTTTCAGCTGCACTCTGCACTGGCAAGTGATACTGCAGTTTGTGTAAACACTGTTACACTCCATTGTCAGTTAAACTCTGTGTCAAATGTCAGGGCTGCTGGCATTACTACAGGTGTAATTATGATATTTTGTTTAATAAAAGTATAAGGAAGCATGCATAAAACTAAATATAGCAACTTAACGCTGCTGATTTTGGTTCCTGCTTTCTTTGTTTCCTTCCCTCTGATCTCTGAACACTTTATATTTATTAATAGTCTAGACTTGAGAGAGGTTCATAATAATCATATATGTAGCTTGGCTGCAGAGCACAGTGTCCTTCTGCTATAATACATTTATACAACGCACACATTGCAGATAATTGCTGAGCAGATAATTGATAACTATGGTCAATTTTTAGGATCTGTTTTTTTTTTTTGTCTCAATGTAATTGTTTGTTTGTTGAAGCTACACTAACACCTTCTTCCTTCTTTCCTCTTTGCGGTAGTAACTACACGAGGACTCACAGCACGGAGAGCGTTATTGTTTCATTTTCATCTTTGTTGCTCTGTGTATTTCTTAAAACATGAAAATAATAACTGATCTAACCGAGTTTATCAATCTGAATTGGGATATTTCCCAAAAAAATAAAAAAAAATAAAAAAATAATTTGTTACAGGCAATATATAGTGAGTCAAATGTCAGAACATGCATAAAATAAACACGTTTCTCTCACCTATGAAGCTCTGTTTGTTCCGTACGCACGGCTGCTGCAGGCTACTGTATCTGACCCATGCAGTCCAGGATGATACGCGTGGGGTGCAGATTAGGTTTTAAAATATAAATAAGCAGCTTTATTAACGCAGATGATTTTTAGCTGTGGAAAAAAACACCACCTCGGTTGTAAAAAAAAAAAAAAAAAATCTGCTCTGATCCCCGCCGACGTTGGAGACACGGTAACACTTCAGGAGTGGAAACGCTGCAGCGCGCAGCATCCAGTGACGAGCAGCTGCCTGGTGCAGGTCAGCTGGACTGAGACTGAGTCTGACACCGACAGCGGTGCCCGAACAGGCAGCCTCACCATCTGTTCTGTCATCACCACCATGGGAACAAAAGTCCCACCCTACCGGCCACGAGCTGCGCTGAGCGAATTATGTGGAGGTGATGGAGCCGCTGGAAGAACCAATGACATCCGACCGCAATGCTGAGATCTTATTCAATGTTTCTGGTGTTGATCTATTTAACATTTTATCTTCTATCATCACTCTCCATTCATCAGTTAGGAAAAGGCTCGTTTGAGAAAGATATCAAAAGACTTTTGGGGGTCATGGACACAGAGTTGGTTGGAAATTTAATGACTTTCTAATTAATAATTAATTATAATTATGGAACGAAATGCGCTTTAAAGTGGATTTTATGAGTCTCTCCCTCCCAACACACACATACACACTTGCCCACAAGAATATGTTGAAAGAGAGATGTATCTTTTCTCTTTCGACATGTCATTTGTTAGTGTGTTCTCCCCCTTCCTCTCTATGGGGAACAGGGAAATGACAGCGTTTCATCTCATGGGAGCTGTCTGGCTGGTTCTTCATCCATACAGTAGCTACAGAGGAAGACAAGAAGTGTGTCAGGCGGATGTGAATTTCTTCATTTAGCAACTCAGTTGTGAATGCAGAAATTTTACTGTCTGCATATTTTAAACTTAAAATTGGCATGCTTCCTGGAGATGACTAAACAGTAGCAAGAGGATTAAATCACTATATGATTTGTTGACTGTCAAATATATATGTGAATCATATGCTAAGGCCCTCACACAGCTACCAGATAAGCTACCAGCTAGTAGAGATAAAAAAAACGTGGAGAATCATTGGAAGATGTGATGTTCTTTATTATAAAATGGAGCAAGCACAGTTTTATGCTTTTGGCTTAATGGTTTCTGCACCACAAACAGCTGAACAATAAATATTTTAGCAAAACTGTCAATACAATTGATTTGGAGTAATAAACTCAATTCAGGTTTGAGCAATGGAGTGTAGTGACTGACAAATTTCCTTTCTTAATTATTATTATACTAATCTATACAGCACTATTTTCTTAATGCATGTTCATCGTTTCCTCTGAAGATCACGTCATGATTTCTTCCTTCATCATCAAAATGAACATTTAGTTTTTCCAAAGGGCTTTTTTTGGGTCTTTGTTATTACCTTACAATGATTGAGGCCTTTTTACTGCAGCAATCAGTCACTTAAAGGAATAGTTCAACATTTTGGTAAACATGCTTAATCACTTTCCTGCCAAGTGTTAGATGAGAAGATGGATACCACTCTGCCTTTAGACTACAATAAATATGAAGCCAGGGTCAGGAGATATTTTGCTTAGCTTAGCACAATGAGTGTTTCCGCCTGGCTCCGTCTGATGGTAACTACATATGTCTAGCAGCACTCTTTAAAGCTCGCTAATCAACTAACATGTTGTTTGTTTAATCTGTACAAAAACAAAAAAAATTAACAACAACAGGTTGTGGTTTTCCCAGCGGTTATGAGTCAGACTATTTCTTGGCTGGAAGCAGTGGCTTCCTGAAGTCTCTGCAAGTAGTTGCCCCTGTTTCCAGTCTTAGTGGTAAACTAAGATAACCAACTTCATTTTCATCGTACAGACATGAGAGGGAGATTAACTTTCTTAAGTAAGTTCTTAAGTATGTTTCTCAAAATGTTCCTTTAACACCAAGGCACATGCTTGAAGTCCTTCAGCCTGAGTCTAGTAGGCCCGGGGATCTATACACTGTAAAAAAAAAACCCGTAAAAAAACGGTCAATGACTGGCAGCTACGGCTGCCAAACAAAAACCTTAAAATTAAAGTAAAAGACCGTAATTCAAAAAATGTGCAAAAACATTACATTTACAGAAAAATTCATTACATTTTTTACAGAAAAATACCGTTATTTTACAGGTTTTCCCCAAATAATTATGATCAGTCACTTTCAATAAAGGGACAATCCTAAAAGTTCTGCAGGAAAATACCGTTATTTTACAGATTTTCCCCACATAATTATGATCAATCACCTTCAATAAAGGGACAATCCTAAAAGTTCTGCAGGAAAATACCGTTATTTTACAGATTTTCCCCACATAATTATGATCAATCACCTTCAATAAAGGGACAATCCTAAAAGTTCTGCAGGAAAATACCGTTATGTTACAGATTTTCCCCAAATAATTATGATCAATCACCTTCAATAAAGGGACAATCCTAAAAGTTCTGCAGAAAAATACCGTTATTTTACAGATGTTTCCCAAATAAATATGATCAATCACCTTCAATAAATGTACAATGCTAAATGTTGTGGGAAATTAATTACAAATACAGTACACACCACTATTGATTTTAAAACCATTTTATTTAATGTTTTCAGATGTAAATTTACAATATTAAACAATTATTCACAAACAGTTCTTTAGAGCCCCCCAGGAATAACTGAAAAACTAAAAATGGTATTTCTCCATGTGTGTTACGTGTTTCTGTTAGCATTTCTATCAAAATGAGGTCAAGGTTTCACCTTTGAAATGGATAGAGCAAGCAACAAATAGTGCTGTTGAGCTGAGGTGGTTGTGGTCTTGTGTTTTTTTAGCCCCAGATAACAACAACACGGCAACTCTGTACTCACAGAGCAATAGTACTCGCCTTGCCCGGTTCATTCCCGTTATATGGATATATGCGGATCTCGAATGATCTAAATAGTGTCCGAAGCACTCCAAGTTACACCAAAATGTTATCGATGAGTAAATGCACGTTTTGCTAGAAATAAAGTCCAGGTTTAAAGAAACAGATCTTTCCCTTTAAGTTTTATATTGTTACTGCAGTATTCTCCTAACCCTTGGGGGCACTGTACAAGGTAGTTCTGATAACATTTGTAGACAAGCATTACAATGTTTTAATCCTAACTATACAGTCTATTAACTCAAATCAAAACATACCACAAAAGGTCAATGAATCTGTAACAGGGGTGCAACACAGCAGAAAAAGCAGAAGGATCTGAATCCTCCTCGAAATTGCCAGTAATTGTCTGGATCTCTGGTGATCCTGGAGGGGACAGAAAGAGAGAAACTAATACTGAAAGGTCTCTACTGTAAAAAGTAGGATTTCATTTATTGTTCACTTTAAATGAAAATTCAGTATATATGTTTTGCCTCTGCTTGCCTACCTGTCTGAGTTTGCACCCCAGCAGCTGGTGATATCTTGTCACTCCTGGTTCTTCAGCCTTCTCATGATCACACAGGTGATGTACAACTATAGGTTATTTGCTGTGTGAGCTACAGGAACACAGTGAAGAATAGAGTAAATGGATTGTTCTTGTATTTAAAGTCCTTTTCTAGTATTATCAACCACTCAAAGCACTCTACAACACATTTCTGTCATTCACCCATTCACACACTGATGGCAGGCTCTACCAGGGTGCCAACCCATGAGGGAGCCCTAATTATTTACACACACATTCACACGCTGATGCACAGCATCCATGGCAACTTGGGGTTCAGTGTCTTGCCCAAGGACACTTCGACAGGTGGACCGGAGGAGCCGGGAATCGAACTGCCAATCTCAGCAAATTCTGCATTTGGCCTTTTTCAAAAACTGCCAGGACAGAGACAGTTCAGGTCATGTTTAGCAAATGTCTCAACTAGATAAAGAACACCAGAGAGATAAAGATGGTTGCTATGACAAGCATTCAGTCACAAATATTGTATGCTTTATATAAATACCTCTTAAACATTCATCTATTGCTTCCGTAAAAATGTTTTGTAGTATAGGCTATATATTTTTAACTTACGTTTCGCTCTGGCAATCATCACCTCGGCTTGATAAGGGTGTTTCAGGAATGAAAAGAATATCAGTTCATTTATGTATTACATACACACATACATGTAACATGTAACATACAGTTTGATTCACTAAAACTTAAACTGCTCGTTTCATTAAGTAAAAAAAATAAAGTGAATTTAAACAAGGTCCTCCCTCTGTCCACTCACCAAAACCGCCACAGTTATTACATAACCACGTTATAACAACCTAACGTTATTACTGAGCTGAGCAACACGGTCTGTATACGTTATAACGTTAATGGTATGACAACGACTTGCTGCCTGTAAACAGAACAAGCAAACCATCCGACTAAAAGCACACTCAGTATTAACGTTGTGTTTTACTGACATGTATCATGTGGAGCTTAACAAGCTCGTTAACGTAACACGTTAAGTTATCAACGTCATGTACAACAATGTTACAGTCTAAACTATGAATATGAACGCAAACATTAAGTTAGGTTATTAACTTAAAAAAATAACAGGAAAATGTTTTCTTACCTGATATCGTCAGGATAACACTTACCTGACAGATCCTGACTTCCTCTGTGTCCATATTCACGTTTTTGTTTTGTTGTTCTGTTCTCCGTTGAAATCCCACAACTCACATTCACTCAAATAAGAATTTGGCGTGCAGATGTAAAATAATCCAGGTAATGATCTACCTAATTAATTACGAAGGGACCGACAGAGTAGCGGTGAAGTCCTGAAGCATTCAAACTGACGTACTTTCAAATGAAGGCGCGCTCAGCGGTCATTGGCCAGTTTTCTGGATGACAGCCACACTAACCAATTACACTCAAAGTAACACGATGAAACAGCCAATAGCAATTGTTTTAGCTGGAAAACTCAAAAGAAGACCAGGCCAGCAGCTTTCTGGGTATTAAGTGTTATTGTATTTGTAGGTTGTTATATTTAATAAAATAAATAAATACTAATGTAAAACAATTAATATAAATCATTTTTAATCTACACTGGAATTTAGTATTATCAGAATCAGAATCTCTCTCTATTGGCCAAATATACAACAACAACAACATACACAGGAATTTGACCTGGTATAACAGAACCAAGAACATTAAATAAAATAAAATCGAATAAAATAAAAGTTAACAAAGGTAAGGGTAAAGGTAGAAGGTAAAACCAAGTTGTGCTTTTCTTTAAATATATTATTAAATACATTATTAACCTAAGCATAACTTTTTATTGTGCAATATCTTTTAAGCATAATCCGAATTCAAGTTTGGTTTTACTCGCTTGGTCTGTCCCTCTTTCTCTCTTCAATGTAAAACCACATACAATTAATGAGATTTACCTTTAAATTGCATTAAAAAATCTTAAGTTGTAAGTATGGAGATAAGCCTTTATATAACAAGAAAAACTTAAAATAACAGACAATTATCATAATTTTACATACATTTGCACATAATTTAAGAAAACAGTCAAATTACTGTATAATTATTACGGTAATTCTTCTGTAAAAAAATGGGAAATTACTGTAGTTTGTCATTATTAGCATAACACATAAAATAACAGGCAGGTTGTTAATTTACAGATAATGTCTGTAATTTTACAGTTTTTCTACACTATTTCAAAAAAACGGTAAAACTACGGTAAAAATTTAGAGTAATTTACTTTAAAATTAGGATTTTTTTTTACAGTGTAGGACATCCCTGACACTGTGATGACTCATGCTACGGTAACACATGACAAGTATACTTCTTTCTATAGCTAGTTAACCTTGGAAGATGTGTTTTAAAAGTAAAAGTTGCAGAAAAACTATTTTACAAACACAAAAAAATCTTCATTGTGCATTGTGCATTGGGCCAAATGGAACGTGTTCCAGAGGCCTGTCCGGTGTCCACAAATAACACTTTTGGAAACTCCTTGTGTCGTTCCAGCACCACAGTGAGTTTGATTCAGCAGTCACTCTGTGCATTAGTTGCAACCAGCAAATCATAATTTCCCACCATTAACCTGCAGTGCTTGTGGTGTAGTTGCCATGGCAACAACTCCCTCCCAGGAAAGGCGATGCAGCATATCCACCAGTTTATTAGATCTCTGATCACACAGCTCGCTCCACATGGCCATCTGGGAAAACCAGTCACACAGAAACGTATGCCCCCAGTTTTACCTTTCACAAGTCTTCTCATCATTTTGCTGCATTACACTCTGCTGAAGTAAAGACAACATATCATGTTTTCCTGTCAGTGCTTGTTTTCTGCCTTAGGCGGGGAATATGTTAACTGAGGAGTGTTGAGTTGCAGGGTGATGAAATGTATATTGAAAGAAGATAAAGTGGAAACTATAAAATATAGGCAGAGACATCACAATATACATATACACCCACAGTTTATTTTGCATATGTTAAAACATGTATAACACAAGAGGAGACAAGAGTTTTATTTGTAAGATGAATGTGGTCATTGTGTATTTTTGTTATTCCATTTTTTCAATAATTTAATATACATATAAATTAATATAGATGCTGTCTTCAGCTTTCACTGGAGCAGATGCCGGCCTCTGAACATTTAATATATTTTCTACCTTGTATAATGTCACTATCACACCCTTCCTGCTACAATCACCACTTTCTTCCAGGTACACACACACACACACACACACACACTGTCACATACACTCCTACATGCATGTACCTATACATGACAAACACTCTCTCTCGAGAAAGGAGGCAGCTTCAATATTATTAGAATTTCCTTCTCTTCTCTTCCTTCATATGCAGGATGATAGGTGAAATAAATAAGCAGCAGACACCATACAATATGATGCAATCCAACACAACAACAACAACACCACAAACTACTGCTGCAAAAATCCCCTCTGCGTAGAGTTGTCTTCGACACAGATTGAACATTATATTCACAAAGGTTGAATTTATTGCAGGGCTGGTATATTGGATTGCGACAGAAAACAGGTGCTGCTTTAATTGCTTCCTCTGTAGCTTTTATCTGGATTTTCTATTATCATATCATTATATCCTAATAATTTACACATTTAACTATTTCCTATGTTTCCTTAATGTGTCTTCTTTAAGTAATGGGGTGCAGTGTGGATGTGTTAGGATAAAGTAGTCATATTTGGTACCATATATTTATATTCAGCTGCAAAAGAAGGATAAGGTGACTCTCAGGTAAATCAAATTTAGTTATGCAGCAGACAGAGACTGTCTGAGCAAAATGTAGAGGGAAGTGATTTGAGAAAGTCCTGAAATGTTTGGACAAAAATTGACTGAAATTAATATTTTCTGTAATCGTGTTCAGTTATTGCCATACTTCCTTCCCGTGTGTAAACTATCAGTCATTATATAGAAATGTAGGGCAGTGCTCTTTCAGCGGCATTGAATGTTTTCACCCAGTTGTACTACCAAGGCTCAAGGTGAGTGTAAGTGGGAAATGTCTCATCAAAATCGGTCTTAATAGCCATAGAGGTGATGAGGTCCTGACTCCTGCTACACATGTCACTTTGCATTAGTCTCCACATTAGAGCCTGCCACTCCACAACCAATCAGAGCCACTTAACAACAAAATCAGCAGATCCCTTTATAATTGCTCTCGAGCAAAGCAATTTAACAGAGGCTCTTGGGAATTGAATTTCATTTTGGTTTGTCAAACACAGGTCCTGCTTGATTTGTTTTGGCCCAATTGAAAATTAAAATAGTTTCTGAAGCATGTGAGTATGACTTTGTGAGGTGGCCATTTCTGTTGATTTTTTTTTAATGCAAAAAAAAAAAAAAAGAAAAAATTAATAAGAGTAATTGTTCTTGAGTGTGCTGCCTCATTATAGTCTAAACAGTAGAATAATAGCCTGATGTTAATTAATTTTATTAATATATCCTTATGTTCCCTCTCAAACAACCCATTATTTCCCATAAAAAACAGACATATGACGTCAGCAGCTTTTTTATACCCCTGATGTTTTGCAGAAACAGAAGAAAACTACTTTGACAGCCTTGAGTCAACTAATGGAGCTTATTTTTGATGCATTACATTTCAGACACAACTAGGGATATCTAACAGGAAAGCGCCATCAAGTTAAAGCATTGGTGAAATAATGCAACCGCTTCCACACAAAGTAAAAAAACACAGATTTAAAGATGTCTTTACCATCTGTGTCTCATTATTAAATTATTATCACAGTATGTTGATCATGATACCCATCAGGCTGTGATGCTTCGCCAGAGAGACGAAACAGAGAAACACGGACAGGTTCTAAGTTAATAATGAAATACGTTTACTCTGCTATTTGAGTTTCGTGTGGGTCACAACACAACATGTCTTTACCCTGGGAAGATGTACATACAATATGTTGCTGTAGTGACCTCTGACTTTATCAGCCATAGGTTGGATATTACTTGTGTTATATCTGCTGTGATGCTATCACAAATGGGATTTATCCCTTGCTCAGGTTTTTAAAAATACATTGTCTTAAGTCATCCTTCCACTATTGAAATGTACTGCATGCTTAAAAGGAATAATATGTATACCACATTGAAGCATATGCTTTGCTGTTCGAATATATTAAATATTCATAAGACCTACCTGAGTAAGAACAGTAGTAACAGGCAGGGCAGGGCTCAGCACCTTGACATGTAGAAATGTGTATGTGTATGATTAGTGGGGGAAATTTTGCTTCTCTGCTCTTTTTATGCTCATACTGAGAAAAGGAAAGTCAGTGTCTCTCCCCATCCTCCATCCTTATCCCTCCTGGTTCACCCCTCCCTCTCCTGCGCCAGCTGAACAAAGACAACTGCTCTTTGTTAGCTACATGCTCTGTCTGAGACAGAGTCAGAATATGTCTTTTCAGTGATACTGGTGGCAGAGATAGTGGTGGTGCTGCCACTAATGTGTGTGTGTGTCTATGGTCAGTAAAAAGAGGGGAGGAAATAATCCTGAAGATAATGTTAGTTCTTGTGTCCACTGGATCTCCGTTTGGAGCATCAGCGCCTTTTTCAGACATTTTCAATTGGGAGACAGAGTGTGTGTAGAGCTGAAGCAGCTGTCTCTATAAAAGTGCTTTACCCAGCACCTTTTCTTGTTCAAAACACTCCGCCGTTTTGTTCTGCTACTCTGGGCTTCAACTTGAAAGTATCTCATATTTTCAAAGGAAACACTGCACGTTTCCTGTCAGCCTGATGAGATTTTATCAAAGATACAGTACCCACACAGCACTTTTTTCCCCCTCACCACACCAAAGCACTTCATCCCTGGTGCTTTTTTTTTTTTTTGCAAGAATAAAAAAAAAATGCCAAGAGAGCACCAGGCTTTGTTAAATGACAGGCTGGCTTGCCACACTTGGGAAGCAGCAAGGTGAATAAAAACATGTTTGAGTGATTAGGACCAGGGGGGAGAGGATTTGCATTAGGAGGCAAATGGAGTGATGGAATTTTTTATCCCTCCTGCAACACCCACTCTTGTCCATAAATGGCTGGACTGATGTGCCGGAGGCTGAAGACGTGGTTTACCAGACTGTTCTATGAGGGTATTTTTTGGGTGAACGGGATAAAGAGGGTTGGGTGCCTCCTTTACTAGTCTGCTTCTCCTATGAAACACTTCTTAGTTTGTCCGTTCTCTGTATTTCACCTTATCTTATGTGTGTTGCTAATCTTTTTGTGATGGTTTATATTGTTGGTTATTTACATTGAATCAGTATTCTGTAAGAATAATACTGAAAATATGTATGATTTATTTCTAATATGATGATATTATATACTTTTAAATTGCTATGTGCAGACAGAGTTGTCAGTTGGTGAAGGTCTATCAGTATGTGCAACCTTTAGAGGGTAAATCCTGTGGACTGTTAAAGTCACTGGGTGAATGGGATAATTTAGCTCCATTTCCTGGCTCGCTAATATCAATTGCTGGAGAGTTAAGGAGCGTGAAGTGAGTGGGCGGCTATTAGCCCTTACAAATCACACTGATTCTAGAGAGAGAGAAAGTCAGAGAGAAAATAATGGGTGGGTGGAGGTGTCAAGGGCAGGGAAACTCCAGAGAAGCTACCTGGAATAGTTTTTTTTTTTTAAAGAACAACACAAGAATGCAAAAGTATAAAAAACAATAGCCTGTTAATCATCACAAGTATAGCACATCAGCAGGGAATTCCTACACATCCCTCGACCCTCCGCTGGCTTCAGGACTAATTGCAGCAGCAGGATTCAGAGCAGTAATTGGAACGCATTTGGGATTTGAAAAAAAGCGCTTCATTAGGTTAAATCAATAAAGACTGCTCTTCAAAGGGACAGTGAGGCAGTGTTGCAACTCTAGTGAGCCTCATTACGTTTGAATAATTAGTGAAAAACCATTTTAAGTAAACAAACAACATGACTCCGCTGCTGACCTCAACGTCGACACTGTGTCTTACATTCTTCGTTACATTCAGTCTTGCAATGGCTTATTCAAGTGAGCAACAAGCTTCCACAACTTCTCCAACATTGTTTGACATTCAGATTTGCACAACTCGCTGTTGAGTTTAGGGAGGCGTTTGCATAGGCTCCTCTGTGAACCTATGATTACCCATAACACACTGCTGTTTTTAGGTTTTAGGCTCCAGGGGCATAATTACTCAGCAAGACAGTGAGACCAGAAGCATGTGTGTACTTAGCAGGAAGTTATAGCTTAGCATTGATATGTATTGATTATTTGCCTGTTTGTTCAATTTGACCCATAACATAACGGATGTTTTTTTGTTTTTCTTTTCCAACATAACCATAGGCTTAATGACTGTTTTCTGCAGTTTGAGGCATTTCTCTGATTCCAAGAGCTAAATCGCTGAGTTGCCTCTTAAAAGGACATGATGACCACCATCTTTCCCGCTTTATCTTTGGCGTGAGCGTCTTCTGACTGATCAAATTACCAAAGCCCTGCTACCCATCTCCCTCCTTTCCATCGCTGTGGTTTTTGTCACTTCTCACTCTCAGAAAAACATGGAATTTAAATATTAACCAGCTCCTCAGACGAGACGTGACATACACTCTGGGACAGCTGTATAGATGGGGTCGGTGGTGGCAGGCGAAAATGGTCAACCTTGAACATCTTGGTTCCTTCATAGGGAGCCGAGAATCTCATCAGTATAGAAAATCTATGCCTGCATATTACAGTAATTTTTTTATTTTTTTATTTTTTTAATTGGAAGTGCTCCCATTGGCATAGAGCAAGATAATTGTTTAATCGCTGTTGACATAAGCAAGCTGCCATTAGCTAGCTAGCTAGCCAGTCTGTGATGACTTTGCTGCTGAGCAGCTCCATGACCAATTAAAGATTGGAGCTGGAGGTGATGCTATGGGGCATGACAGAAATTTTCCTTCAGCTACTGCAGCTGAGAAATGAGTTGAGTTCACATCAGGGTTACAGTATCATCAGATTACTGTGCTATCACCCACCTCAGGTTATGGTTGGGGACATCTCCTGTCATCTATCTCAGAGCCAAAGGCAATGCAGTCATGCCAAAAGTCCTTTAAAGACTGCTGCATAATACTATAATACTAATACTTCCACAGTCCCACTGTCTGCAACTGGCATCCCGCTTCCATCATGGAAATGAGGCAGTGTGTTGAAGCATGCGTGTTGTCCCAGAGTGGAGAGTATGGTCCCATTTGGTATTTAAATGGGTCAAACTGTGGTGATTTATTCATGCTCTGAGTCTTTAGTGCCACTCAGCCTGACAGGCAAGCTCCAGGCTCGCACCCTGAACATAAACACCGCCTCCTTTCAAGATACTCTGACACACCGTCATGTACAGTATATATACAACTTGCAGTCCACCAGGTAGTTTTTCTTATTCTTTAGTGATTGTGTGTCTTAATACACGCATACAGTACACAATTTCAAAGTGTCTAATTCGTCCTCAACTACATGTCAATAAACTCAGAACATCACAGACTAATTGAAATTAAACGGTTACAGCATACCCATCCCACTGTCTGGCATATTTAAAGTTCTTTCATAAGTAATTTAATTTTTCTCTGCACAAATCACGGTTAATGAGCCACTAAACTCATATATATGGTAATATATAGAGAGAGCTGAAACAATTAGTCAGTTAATTAATTACTATCTGGTTACAACTTCTAAAATGTGCCATGTGGATTGTGGTTTATATATTCTTCTATGAATAAATATCTTTGAGTTTTAGACAAAACATGCGATTTGCGGATGTCACCTTGAGCTCTTGACAAGGGAAAGTGCCACATTCACACATGACATAATGTCATAGACGGTATCACACAAATATAACAAACCTGATCTGAATTTGATCATGTGAATTTAATTGAATGTAACAAGTTCAAGCCCTTCGTATACCCAACCCAGGACGAAAAGATGATACCATCTTAGTGGACCTATGTTTTTCTTTCTTTATTTCATCAAAAGGCTTTCAGACAGTGCTGTCAGATGAGACAGGTATCCGAACTCTTTCAATCTTCCTTTGAAATCTGGAGGATGGTGCTTCTGCTTTCATTAACTCCAGGTCACCTGTTTCAGAGAGCGATGCAAAAGAATAGATGCTTTGTTCACTCAGACATGAAAAAAAAAAATACACTTGAGACACATATACACACACACACACACAGTCACTGGCACACAGAGTTTCAATGCAGCTGTTCACTCCGGGGAGGTATAAGTAATAGAAAGAGGTAGAAAGCAGAGCAGAATGACAGCAATAGGTTGACCCAGGATTTGCCTCCAGTGAAAGTCCTGACAAAGACCCGCTCACAATGTGACAAACAAGATGAGATTCTTATCAAGGTCACCAGGCAGCTGGGCTTAATCCAATATGTATGTCTGAGACTGGCATCTCAGGAAAATGGTGTCAAACTGCCCACTTGAAAATATGAAGAATCCTGTTTTGTAAACTCTAATTATTCTATATACCATATCTTATATCCACTGTAATAAGCTGTGTCTCATTTTGTATTATGTTGTATTATTGTTTTGTATTTGTGCCGCTTGAATGTAATGTGTGTATTAACTTCAATAAGCTAATGAGTGTTCAGTTACACTATAAGTGTCTTAAAACCCTAGGCCACCATGGTGCCCCAGACAATGTGTAACGCTGGTAATGTCATGACTAATTATTCCAGTGAAATTTAAAAAATCTAAAAATATTCAATTTCATAACAAACATCCAATGCTAAGTTTCAGTTTTGTGTAATCCACCTGCAGATGGCGTGTGCAAAAGGGAACCAGACAAGTACTGACACTGTTTCTTAGGCCTGGGAAATCCACAGTAATTACACTAATACGGCACCCTCTCAGCAGGCTCATTTGTTTCGTTTCCAATAGAGCCGACCAGATGGTCCCCTGAGCCTAGTGTTCTTCCATATTCATGAGATGAAGGTTGACCCTGCTGCCGCTGAAGGGCTGACCTCTAACCTGGACTCTTTAGGACATCAATGGGATATGGAAGAGGGCAGAGGGTGAAGCATCACAACAAACGTACCAACCCCCCACCCACAGTCCCACGGGTGAGCGGCTGACCCCTCCGACTGAAGGCGTTGGATATGTGTGAACAACACAGTGAGCTCAAACCAGGCAAGACTTCACACAAGTTCCCAGGCTCTGATTGAGGGCGTTGTCGCTGGAAGTGAACATCTGTCCCATCCACACAGAGTCCCATACATTGAAGGGTGAATGGGGTTTGGAGCGCAAAGACAAAGCCAGGGAATCAGACTAATGATGTCAGACCATGTCGACAGTGTTCAAGAGCTTGGCAGTGAACTCTGACCTCTCTACAGGATGTTTGTATGAGCATGTCCAACGTACGGGAATGATCAGTGGGATTATCAGTCAAATAAAGTAAACATAATAACTGTAAATCGATGGAGTGGATGATTGATGAATGCAGTATCTGGTGTCAAAACATGTTAGATGTGACAGGTTGACTTTTAATCTAATTCCAGTCTTTGTTAACATGGTTTTCCTCCTCCATTGCTTTTTTTTTTTAAAAGAAAAAAAAGGGATTTCAGTGCAATTTTGCACAAAGGGAGGGGAGTGTGTTGTGTACAAAAGAAAATAATAGATTCCACTAGGATATCTGAATCACCAAATGACACAACATGCTGTGCTTTGTTATGAAAGTACAGAAATGTATTTAAAATTATAGTGCAGCTGTGACGCCTGGAAGAACAGAATGTAATGTGCTATACCTCTACTCCTGTATAAGGTTATTAATTTATATTTGTAAAATCAGACATCTTGATGGTAAAATTAGTTATCTTAAAAAAGCTAGATGACACAATGATGTTGTTTTAAACCCCTAAAGCTCACAGAAACATACAGCACCGTGGTGCTAAGAAATAGATGCAGCCATTCTGCTGTCACTCATTTTTTCTACCTGGTTGCTATTTTTGAGGATATACTCTTAAGTCCCAGAGAAAAGAGGGAAGCTTCCAGAATAACTTACTGTATAGCCCTAACCCGGACCACACCTTAACCATAATTTATTTGCTATACCTACAATCTTCCTTTAATCTTAACCATACTCTGTTAGCCATGCACAGATATTGTAGAAAGTGGGAATTTTAAAAATACTGGCACTGAACATTAAAAAAAGTGTGATTTCACAAAATTGTCCAATATTGACATTCTTGTCTTGGAATACGATAGGTTTGACCCATGCTAATCTAGAAATTGTTGCAGCACTGCTTTAAGCTACGATCTCTGTATAACATAATAACATAATTTACATGTATGCGTGAAATACCTGATTAGCTCAATTCTCTCTGGTTGAAGAAACAGATGATTCATTTTTACAACATAGTGGAGGAGAGTGCAGACATTAAAGAAGCAGTTTATTATCCCTGCAATACTGTTCCTGTTTTGTATGTATGTTTTACGTTATGTGATTAGATGAGAGTATATATATGGCACCACACAGCAGTAACTTTGCTTTTTCCTTCTTTAGCTGCTGTTGTGGCAGAAATATCATCACGGGGGATTCTTTATTACTGATCTTATCCAGACCTATTCGACCACAGTGGTTTACAGGGGATGTGTGGTTGCGTGGTGGAGATGAGCCAGAGTGAAGATAACACTGCACATCCATCTGACTAATTGGCTCTACAGTTCAGCCAGAGGGAGAAAAAAGTTGATTTATAGGGCTTGAGAATGCAGTTTCTCACTATCAGCTTACGCTGAAGACTGAATTTAAAGCTCATTTACCAATTAAAAAATTTACTATGTGGTCTCATTGAGGACATTGTGTCTGTAAGTACACGATTAATATGCTGTATGATCATCATAGGGACTTTGATTGGTCATACTAACTGTGGGCATCTGCTGCTTGTTGAGAGTTTTGTAAAGCAGAAAAGAGACATAAATGTGCAACCCCAGGGCGACGCCACCTCTGGCAGGCTAAACGCCTTCAGAGAGGGACCGTACAAAAGAGATTCATCCATATAAGCCTATTATGATCATGTAACACTTGATTTTGGGTGGCCACGAATTATCCACCAATTATGTGCACAATGGCATTCCTAATTTGCAGCCCCTGTCTTTCAGTGTCTTGACTCTCGATAGGCTTTAACATGGTTATTGGTGGTTTTATAGTGTCTCTTTAACACAACTGGGCCCCTGAGGGAATGTCATAGCGAGTGCTGACATACTATCTCATGACACAGGGTAGACAGTCCTGTCGAGGCTTGTCACACCCCTCTGCACTGCCACCATGGATACATGTCACAATTTCCACCATCACACTTGATTCCTGCCACTGTTGATACAGTCCTTATCACGGCGTATCCAGGATGTGACAGTGGGAGGGAATTTGTGGGAAGTGAAAGTTTGATAGCAGTTACGCATATTTGTGTACAGGACTTGATTTTGGATTTTAGCAGACTGAATCACTATCAGGCCTGTATGATAGTGTGTCCATGTCAGAGCACAGAGAAAAACAACAAAACAAGAGCATGGATTTAGCACAGCTGTTTTTATATGTTCTTTTTTTTTTTGTCCAGATTAACCAAACGAGGTATAACATGTTAATTAGTGAGCTTTAGATGAACCGATTTGTACTATTCCCTTAATGGTTAATAACTAATTTACTAATGCTTTATAAATCTATGACCAAATTTTAGGTTGCAATGTTGTAAAATAAATCCCCTTGACTATGATATCTGAGCCATCAGGAGGAGATATGTACCTTAGTTTCCTAATAAAGAGCCCTTGAACTCACAGTGACTCTTTGTTAAAGCATTAATGTGATGGTGTCCAAGAAGACACTTCAGCTCTGAGTAAGACTCACGTCTTTCTTGCAGGGATCAAGGGCTGCACAGTCGATATCCCACAGATGGCGGGGGAACAATCTGATCCACGCAGCCATCAGAGCCTCTTGACTCATTAAGGAGAATGGGAGGCCTGGGGTAAATGGGGAGAAGCACAAGGTAAAGAGGTGGTAAATGATCCCACAGCTGTAGGAACAGGATATGCTGCATTAGCTCTGTAATGAAGCACTGAGAGGCTACAGTCTGTAGGAAGCGTTTCATTTTGACAAAGATCAAAACAGTGTCAGGTGTCCACTATCTCAGATATAGAGCTTTAGGGTGACTCAATCATTAGGTCAATATGACAGTTTGACCCCCTGACCCTAACCCATAACTTTGGTCATTCATCTGTCATGTGACTGGCATACCTCATCAAGCTCTGGAGTAGGTTTAATCAGTTTAATGACAATGAAACCATTAAGGAAAATGCATGCACTTGTTTTGGATGTAATTCATCATCTTAACACAGATCATGAAATGATGTCATTAGTTTGTCTGGGTAGAAGCATTCGTTACATTTTGTTTACTACAAGAACAAGTACTTATTAAAAACTGAGGCAGTAGAGAAATCTGTGCAACCATAAAATACACCTACACACTTAGAGATGAACTTGAGATGATTGCTTTTAGATGAGATGATTGCTTTTAACTTACTAAGACTGTACTGCAGAGGTCAACTTCATATGCTATGCTTTTATCATTATACAACGTTTAGGCAGACACACACACACACACACACACACATGCCCTGAGGTGGTACTATACTGTATAAACTGAAAAGAGCGATAGACCTTCCTGTCAATCATGTGGTTGTTCTGTGATGATTGATTGGTTCCACTCGGTGCCCCCATACCATCAGTCAGTGGGAGGAGAAAATGCCTTCATCAATATTAATTTTTTTCTCATCTATATTCATATCCTCATTCATATTCATCATTGCTTACACACAGCAGATTAGGGAGCCTTGTGTGCATTTCTACGGATCATCATTTGAGATGACGAGGTAGGGGAGTGCCAGGGTTTTCCTGATTGCACTTCAACTTAAATCCATCACAACCTTGACAGAAAATGTTTGACTGTTTTTTGAGTGAAGTGCACCAGTTTATGTACATGAATTACACATAAAACATTTTTGATGTTTTGACATTATATTCAAAGTGGCAAATCCTTTTTTGTTAGCGTTCTCTTGTTGATGCTTGAGAAAAAGTCAAGGACTCACCTTAGTCATTAGGAATAATCACCTGGGTACCATAAATATCTGCACAAAATGTCTTGTAATCTATCCAATGGTTGCAGAAATATTTCAGTCTCGACCAAAGTGGTGGTCTGACAGACCACCATTACCACTCTAGCAACATGGCAAGACATATATATATATATATATTTTTCTCCCTGGTCTTTCTGTAAACATAAAAAGGTCATATGTCACTTACTCCCCATTTGGGAATACGTCAATACAGCACTTTGTCACTTTAAACATCCATCATCGTTGATTGCAGGTGTTATAATGATATATCCAATAAGTAATTCAAGTCTGAATCGTGTAGAACTAGTGACGTTGTATTCCCCGGTGCTCTGTACCCCTCTGTGTGGGAGATTAATCCCTGCATAGAGAAAGCCTATTTAGACAAGAGTGGACACACTCTCCCTCATCATTAATTATCACTGCCAGAGAATAATTCACTCAGCTATCTGACTTTGATTAATACCACCGCAGCAGTATAGAAAGATCTTGATCCTTTAAAGATTGTCCAATTAATTTCCCTTTTTTTCAGAAAACTGTGTGGTTGGTTGTTCTTTAGTTATTCTCCATTCTTCTCTCTTCCCTCCAGCTCCCTTTGTCTCCTCCTTTTCTAACCAGCTCTCCTCTAATTTCTCCTCATTTCTTCTACCTGTACTTTTCATTTTTCCCCAGCCAGCCTCTAATTGGCTGCTTCACACTATAAGAGAGGCAGAGATACACGCACACACACACACACACACACACACACACGTACACACACGTGTAATGGTGGAATGCAGCTGGTAAGGCTTGTTCAAAATGTACTATTGTGCTCCTCATCACTTGACTTTGTTCCCCGTAGCTTCTGCTTCTTTACTTGTGAATGTGTGGCTGTGTGTAAGAATATTTAGGGTTGTTGTTTTCCAGACATTATACCTAATGAGATAACTCATTAGGTCTTGTGTCTTCTCCTTTGTCTCAGTACTTCTTTTTTTGTAGATGCGCCGTGACTTGTGTAATCAGCAGAACATGATTTTATTGTGTACCAGTTACAAAGCCCTCTGTCTTTACTCAGCAACGAGACAAAAATAAGAATCACTGCTCAGGCAGAAGATGAAAGCTGCAGAATCTCTCCAGATGCCAGGACATGTACAGGACAACTCAACTATAACTACTGCCCCAAACTTTAAGAAGAAAGTCAGCCTGTTATAAAATATCACAGTCCAAAGGTCCGAGCTCTCCAGCATTGGATTTCTATTCATAAAATGCTGCTCCTAATGTATAAAGTGGTTGACATAAACACCCAGCTCCTGTCAAGAAGCTGACCCCCTCAAATGTTCAAATCCATACGTAAAACCTATTTATTTATGCTCACTGTTTTGCTTTATGTTTACATATTATATCATTTTTTTTCATAATATTTAAAAGCACTTAAAAAGGAAAAGTATTATAAATAAAATGAAATTCTCTCCGTACATTGATTTTTTTGTTCCACCAAATTTCTGTAGTCACACTGTAATAAATACAACCCATCCACTCATGTATACTCTCATTATGCCAAAAACAATGTACGACAATTTCACTTTGTTCTCAGAGAGAGAGAGGAAATTGTTACTGCTTGCTCAGCTTGTTTTGCATTGTTTGTGGGTTTTTTTTTTTAGTTTGCTCTGCAGCAGCAAAGACCTGATTAAAAACACAATCAGCATGACAGCAGGCCCCGTGCCTTCTAATCAAACCATAAAGGGAGTTTACCATACATTATCTCTGACTGGCATTTAATGAGACTTTAACATGCATTATCTCAAAGTGAAATTTAATAGCAGTTCCCAGGAGGCATTTGCAATCCCATTTGTATCTCTTTGCCAAGTCTGAGTCAGAGAAAACAACAAGAAAAGTGAGGCGAGATCTTGTGTTCCAGAGTGGACTTGGATACATCCCTGCAACAGATGTTCAACCTCTGTTGGCCGTCGTGCCTTGGTTGACTTTCCATCCAGTCGCTTTGCCCTTGTATATTTGTTTGGAACATCAAGGTGGCGCAGTGAACAGAAAGCCTGTCCTTCAGTAGTATGCCCTGGTTTGAGCACCTTTGGCAGCAAGCATCACCCACCCTGCTGCGGTGTCCTTGAACAAAACTGTGAATCCTGCACAGCTCCAGGAGCACAGTAAAGTAGCTGACATCAAAACATTAGATTAGTTTTTTTCTGGTGATCAATGGATTTTTTATGGAAAACACTTTTGATTCTGAAGATCTAACACATCAAATATTCCACAAAACCAAATTAAGCAAACTAAAGATATTCCTTTTTGCTCTGCAGAGTAGCAAAGCTGATACAAACCTCTCTGCTACATGTCTCGAGACCATCCTTTCTAGTTCAAATCTGAATAATTCATTCAGAGCTTCTTAGATCTCACTTACATATAGACCTTTCTTTACAGTAGTGAAAACCAGTCAAAATCTGTCAGCTCTTACATGTTTGTAATGGATATGCATATATGCAATACTACTGTTATAGTAATCACATGTCATTCCATGCAGCACACAATGTGCTTTAGGACATGATGATGATAGAGACTGAAAAAGGCCACATGTTGAAGACATGTGACAAAATGACCTCTGAAGTAAAGTCCGATTGTGTGTTGGCACCCTGCTACTCTGGTTAAAGCAGTGGAAAAATTGATGAATAATTGATTTTACTCTAATGGGTGCATTTGTATGTGTGTGTGTGTGTGTAAGGGTGCACTCTAAATAGTGTACTTGTTGATATTCACTGTGCTTTACTTTTTGAGTGACAAAACTTTTCCTTTCAAATGTAATTGGAGCCTTTTATTTGAAAAGTAAAATATCTCCCGTTGTTTACAGTTTATTCAGAGAACACTGCTGAACATGGAGGGCGACATGGAAGTCATCACCTCAGCATGTCAGTCTGTCCATAGGTTTGCTGCTGACATTATTCCTGCAAAACTAATTAACAATATCATACTATCACCTGCAATCCCTTGAACACATGACAAGCTGCCAGGAAGGGAGTGTGAACATATTAATATTTATGGCTCCATTCAGTAGTGAGCAGAGAAATGGACCAAATTAGCAAGTCTAATGCTTTGCAATGGTTTAATCCACTTCATGGGGAGAAAAATTGATGCCGTATCTCCACCCAAATCATCGGTGGAGTACTGCCATCAGGGTTGATTTTAGGGTTGAGAGGTTTCATTTTGTAGTATTTACCTTGCTGCACTGAACACTCAGAGTGGGATGTGCCATATGCAGCTGTATAAACTGCAGATGATTAAGGGCATCTGCATTATGGCATTCCTCTCTTTCCCTCCCTCTCCTCCTGTCTCATTCTCCATCCTACAAACTTTTAATGAGTCATAATCTGTGTATGGTAGTGATTAGATTTAATGAGGTGCCAACAACCTTGGGTAGCCACAGTTCAGATGCACAAAAACCACAAAGACATAACAGACATCACATGGAGTACTTGTATTGAGCAATACATACATATATGTATATTTTAGTTTCTTTTACCCTGAATTCTAACTTGTTTGCCTTTGAATTTTATAAATCAGTAATCAAAATAGATGCACTGCCTTGTGTTTTACAACCAGATGTTGCTGTTCAAGTATACATGAACAAAGTATGAAAATACAGTATGAACCCAGGCAGATGAATTATCAGTAAATCAATAAACATTTATCTGGCCTTACCACCCAGTGTGAATTTATGACTAAAGACACCGGAGAGTGAACAAGCTACAATAAAACACCTGCTGTGTAAATACTCCTTAAAAAACTGCTAATCAAGTGTGTCTCTGCATTGTATCTTCTAGCAGGATGTCATCATCACTCATCAAACTGGTTATGATGGTCCACACTACACCAGAGTCATCAGTGAGGTCATCATATGACACTTATCATTGCAAGTCCACTCGTATATGTTTGTCCCATTGTTGACCTCAGATAAGCTTTTCTCTGCAGAAACCACGGAGACAGAAAGAATGCAGGTTATCTGATGTGCAGTAGTAGTTCCTCCAACTCCAACTTTCTGTCATTGCTATGCTCCAACATTACCTTTGGATCATGCCAAATTTCTCACACAATTGACATTTCAATCTCTACCACATGTTGAAGTGTTTATGTGGTAGCTTGATGCTATCGGAGCATCGTTCTTTAGATAAAAATGCTTGCTAACTGTAAATGAGTAGTTCTTTTCTTTTCGTTGAAGTTGAAGTTTTGCTTGGAAAGGCTTACTTTGTGCTGTAATGCCATTTATAATGATATATTGACGTCAAAATGTTCTTAGTAGCACCTTTAAATGTAGAAATTGTGTAAATTTTGCCAAATTGCAAGCCCAAATATTGTCAAGATTGGTTGAATTTGCAATAATTATTGTGATTGCAAGATTGCAATTTACCTGGAGGGGACTGATTAAGGGGGCCCCCTGTCTGTGAAAATAAAAGAACCCCACCACGGGGGCGCCTGGTGTTTACGGGGGCCATTGCAGTTGCTTATAATGCAAATATGCAAAAACCACTTTGAGTGTGGCTTCATTATAGAGATAGCTGAGTCATAAGGCCTTGTCCCGCTGTGTATTCAGACAAGCTATTGCGTTCACTTCGCACTTGATAAGCCAGTCTTTGTCAGACCATAGGCCGGTGTCCTGAGTGCTGTCTGTCTACCAGTAATGAGCTACTTTAGCAAATCAGCTCTAAGTGCATGTTTTCAATGGGATGTACACTTACACACACACACACACACACACACACAGCGTTGCCATGATCTCCCCGTCCTTGATCTGGGTCATGCTCTCAGCAGTTGAGAAGCATTCTCATTAGTGTGTGTGTGTGTGTGTGTACCTGTGTGTACCCACTATGTGTGCTAGTTAGCTACTGCAGCACCAGACTGAAGACTCCAGAAATGTGTCTCCCCTGTTGTTAAATTCATCTGGTATAATGCAGTGACAAGCAGCAGGGATGAAGACAGCACAGCTTTCAATAATAACAGTAAGAAAAATGTTATAATATGTAGAATATTTGGACTTATCTATTTGTACTGTTTACGGTAGGTATTGTATAATATGTTTTGCTCATCACATCTCACAGGCTTATATCTATAGAGTGCTTTTGTGGAGTTGCTTTCAGATAAAGAAGTAAAAGCACTGAATCATTAAATCGGTCCATAAACTTCTTACATTTAACTTTTACTGTGCCTCATTAAACCCAATACACCACAAAGATGAAGTGCAAAACCTGCATGGTGAAATTGATAGATTTAATGACCAATAAATTTGTGACCTATAGGGAGAGTGAATGTATTCTTGTTACTACCCTGACAACGTGAAATGGAGTATAACAAGAGACTAAATGAATGGCATTGAAATTTCAGTGCCAATGCAGGGGATCTGATATAAACATAAAAGATGCTTTTCCAATAAATTAGGAGATTTATAAAGAATACAATCGCAGGGTGTGAAAAAAGCTCAACCTGCTGAGGTACAGTTTGCATTTTCTTCACATTCTATTATACATTTAACCCTGTCCTCTACTTTACCCGGCCTATTTTCAGTAATTGTGTTCATTTCTTGTCTTTCGTGCATAAATTTCCTGCATGTCACAAAGATACGCTCAACTGTCTTAACCTCATGGCATTGATCACAAAGACCCATGGGATGTTTTCCTGTGATCAGTGATTATTCCCAGTCCTCTGCCTGCATATGATCACTTGTTCTTTCCATTTTGTTCCCTTACTTCTTAACATAACTACTCTGTTTTGGATTGGGTGTAAATTGAGTGTAAACAATTCTGTTGCCACTGTTGATTTACTTTAATCACCAATATGCCTTTCCTCTCTAAATTTTGACAATTTAATATTGTATTGTATATAATATATTACATATATAATTGTATTGTATATACTATATTTTCTAATGGATCTAAGACAAAACAAGTTCCTACAACAGTTGTCTTTGCTTTATTTTAAACTGTTTTAAACAGGTCAAGCCAATAGCATTAGCATGCTCGATTAGCACATGTGGACTATTACTTTTTGCAGCACCTCTAAATTTTCCCAAACATTTGCATGTGAAGGACTGCTTACAAAACAGTCCTACGGTATAGTTAAATATGCAAAAATAAATAAATAAATAAATACACATATTTGTTATTTGTGTGCATTGTGGCAATAGTTGTCAGGCTGGAGAATACTGATGGAGAAATGATATCTTGTTACAGCACCATCAGGGAAATATATATCCCTGGGGGAGGACAACATGTGCCACCCAGTGCCAACAGTAGACAGATTTTCATTCTAACCAAAGACTAGACCAGACTCATTAATTCATCCTCTCCGGCTACAGTTGTGCTAACCAGTGAAATCTGATATATACATAACAGTGTTATGCATACATCATGCCACAGATACTCTGTGACATGATTGCCCTTTATCTACTCCTTTATTGTCAAATGAGCCAAGCCTCCTCTCCACCTTCTCTTCTTATGAGAGGATGGAGCGGAGGGAATGAGTTTCTCTGACTCATTCCCTCAAATGGGAACCACTCCTCCTTCATTCACTCAACGGAGAGATTACAAGCTGGAACAGATGAGATGCTGAGAAGGGAAAGATAACATTGTGCTTATGTGCAGAAATTCTTAACTAAGTATATCATAATTTCCAGAAAACGTTGATGAAATAAAACAATTGTAAGAGATTGACCGATATATATACTTACAAAGCCAGAATAGTTTCAAAAGCCGGACAAAAATCGAGCACAGAGTGTCCTTGCTACCATGTCCTTGCAGGAGCGCTCAAACCAACTGATTAATGATCCCGGAGTAAGAAACACACACAAAGGCAAGCAGGTACTTTGAGAATCAATTCATCACACTTTATTTTGTGTGACCCCAGCTGATGTAGTGGCTATAGAGCAGAACAGCACAAAACATTCTCAGCACAAATGTATGAGTATAGTATAGTACACATATACACTCAGCTCAACACAATGGTGTTACCTGGAGAGAAGTCAACTGCTAAGATATCAAAACCATCATTTCCACAGGGTGTTTGGAGCAATGAGAAAGACTGAGAGAAAGTATGTGTGAGTGTGTATGATTCTCTTAATTGTTTCTATTTACACTAGATGATGTGAGGCTACAGGGAGCACACAGGGCGAGGGACATGTTTGGGTGACCCCGTGCTATGTTAGGATATACTGGAGATACTTCATTAAGAGGTTGCTAGTGGGGTCACTTCACTAGGCCATCCCTCTAAAGGCTTGTAGGTGCTGGTCGAACTGGTCAGCACTTTCCCTGGCTGTATGAATCTGCTTTTCACACAACTGAACCAGAGCCTGCTTCATCGCCTCCACACGTGAACGCTGCAACTGTGTAATCTAGAAGAAATACACATCGCATTTATTTTATTACACACAGTAATATGCACGTTGCCAAACAGGATTAGATTAACATGTGAGGTGATGAGTTTGTTTTACCTCCTGCTTAGCCACTCCACAAATGTGCTCAAACTCTGTCTCTGCTGCTTTCCTCACCTCCTCCAACTGATGAACATGGAAAACATGTCATAATTATTACATACTTGTAATATATCAGCTTTCCTCTTTGACTCTTTGGTCTGACTTCTACTACTGATGCATTTCAGCAGAACATTACTGGCACCTGCTGGCCAAATGAATGCATGTACAGCTGTGTGATCAAGGAATACATGTGCACGGACACTCACAGCAGCTTTCTTAACAGGTTTGGCCTTCTCTGCGTTCCTTCTGGACGTCTCTAACTCCACTAGTTTACAGGTTCTTCTGAGAAGCATTTCCTGCATTGAACATAATTAACACACAGGAACATTAGCCAGAGGTTTTAGTGTCAAACATCAAAAGAAGCCTGCGAGTAGATAAAGTACCAGTCAAAGGTTTGGACACACTTTGGTTCTGGTACTGTAGATATACTGTATATGTAAATATATATTAAAAAAACATAAAGTGAGATTAGAATTACAAAAACACCTTCTCTGCCTCCTGGTAGCGTGACTCCAGGTCTAGGCTGAGTCCAAGAGTGCTCACGTTGTTCTCAGCAACACTTGTCATGTTTTTCTGACAACACACAAACACAGTTCATTTGCCAAAAACGATGGGATGTAATTTTTATTTCTGTGGAAAAGGACAAACAACTTACCTTCATAGACTCAAAGACCTCTGAAAATTCCGCACAAATCCTATAAGATGAAAGTGAATATTTTTTACCATAGTAATTTATTAGTAACCTTCATACATTATTAACTTATTTTGGCCTGAGACCAATTATATTATTGTCTCACTTAGAGAAAGCCTGTTTGTCAGGATCCTCCCCTGGTTCAATGCAGAGATGCAGAGCAGTTGAGAAGTGCCCGGAGGCCGTGGCTATTTCTGCAAATACCAGAAAGGGGGCAGATAGCATTTGAGTTGTGATGTGGATGAACACTAATAAAAAAAATATCAATTGTTGAATTTTGACACACATAAATCCCAAATAACACTAGTGAATTACAACTGACGAGCACTTCTCATCTATCCTCCCAGGCTTTGAGTGAAAATGTATTTTCAGTAAGTGCAGCAGTTGTCTTACTTTGTTGGGTTTGTACCACATCCAGGAATCTCTGCAGGAAAAATGCGTGAGAAAAATAAGTTAAAAAAATAAAACAGGTCTCTTTGTGTGGTTTGGTTGTGTTAGCAAAGAAAAGGGGGGAGGGAGACAAATAGACAAAACTCAAACAAACAGGTGACTAACTCACCTCAGCTGCGTTCTTGGTACAGCCAGTTAGAACCAGGTTATGATCACGTTCAGTTTGAAAGAACTCATCCACATCCTGTGGAAACATTGCACAACATTACAGCATTAAAACCAAACAACAGTAAGGTTCAGAGGCTGTACATTCCCTATGTATGAATCCCGGTTGTGCACCTTATGGCCTTCTGTTCTCATCTCCACCATGGCTTGACTCAACCGGTTGAAAATGTTTTTCTTTACTTTCTGTCTACCTGGAGGCTACACACACAAATACACAAAGAAAAAAAAAGGGGGAAAAAAGAGAAAAAGTTTGTTATTTACAAACCTCAGGAAATAGAAGCACATTGTATTTTCCAGAAGTTTGTGTTGTATCATTAGTTTTGGTCTCTGGGTTGTGGGCATAATCTTGCTATAATACTAAAAAGAATTCACTGCAGACCATCTCATTTGAGGGTGCAGGTGCAGTCAACTGGCCTTCCCTTATCCATATATTTGGATACTAACATATGCATGGCACATAAATGCCTCCATTCTCTCTCTAGTGACACACTGTCAGTGAAAGTTTAACAATTTATTATCTCTCTCTCTCATAAAAAAAAAGGTATCACGTTGCAGCCTTTTGGCTACATAAAGTCCTTTCTTGTAACTCGGGGAAATCTAAATAAAGTTATTTATTTGTATCCACTTACATCTGAGCTGGTGAGGAAGGTCTCCACAGCTTGGTTTTTGCTGAGTATGCTGTGTGCAGCAACCTGCCTCAGGAACGTTTCTAGTGCTGTACAGTACGGTTGCCACTCTCCCAAACCAAGGAAACCTGAGGGAAAACCCATCATTCTGATCATAACTAGACATTGCAATAGAATATATGATATGTGGTTGAATTGACCTTCAAATCTGAATTTTCAATAATCTTTTATGGAAGGTGATCTTCAGATGTACTTACCGAGCTGTTTCATAACCTTTACAGATGCATTCACCTGAGCCTTTCCAGGAAGCGGAGGAAACTTGGGTGGGGAAGGAGTACAATCTTATTATGACCCATATAGTCTTTCAAAGCAATATGAAAAATGTCTTCCATTGATTTTGCTAAAATAAATCTTTTATAAGGTGCTTGGCTTGGGACTAGCATCTAAAAGAGAGAATATCTAATGGTACCTTAAATGCTTCACATTAATGCTTTTTGAAATATACCAAGTGGTGTTAAGTATGCACACTTAATCCTCTGGACAAGATGTCATGTGCTTCTGTGCTTCTCATGTCACTATCTTGGAAGTGGTATAAAAAACTACTACTACTTGACAGGATATGGTGGCATGTTCTTGAAAAACAAGCAGTAAAGAGGCACCTGACAGAATGACAGCACTAAAATCAACTTCCTTATCTCAAAGAAATTGAGTATGTACAGAAAGGAGGGGAAATGAAGAAGCATTTGAAAGAAACAAAATGTTTTCCATAACACATTTCATCTAAGAGCATATTAACTACGTATGGTGGGTTTGGATTTTCTCTGTTTAAACAGCATTGAGAAACCATTTCATGTTATTGCTTGTAGTTTGGTTAACTGAGTGCTCAAATGGCTGTAGCCTTCATTGGATATTGAGGCTACCCCTTCTATTTTTTTTTCTACCTTTTGTTGTTTCCTCACATTATCACTATTATGTTTGTATTTTGTGTGGAAAAACTCAAATATCTCTGAACTCTGGACTCATTATTTGTATATAAGTCATATAAAGGAATGAGAGCTGATGAAATACTGACTATGACCCCCTGTATGCCGGGCACATCCTCCTGGGAGAACAGGTGCTGCTGAAGCCATTCAAAATCATCATAGGTCCGGTCCACAGGGCACTCCCCTGTCCCAGACAGCTAGCACAGGCAACAGAAACAAAGAAGCTAGATCATATGACATCCAATGAGTCTGATTTTATAGTTATAGCTGTAGGAAACGTATTGTTTGCAGTGCTTCCAGAAAATAAACACAATTGGTTTACATATAAATTTGCATGTTGTTTTAAATACGGGCGTTTTTTTTCTAAAGGGTCTATGATCTAAATGTAAAAGTGAAGCCAAACACATATTTTTACTACAGTGGACAATAATGATAATATTACCTTTTGAGATACAATGAGGAAGGTAAGTGTGTCCCCTTCGTTCAGCACTTCTTTAACTTTGATGCTATCACTATGGACACTCAGAGTAGATGTCCCTTTATTTACCTCGTCCTGTAGTAAAAAAAAGCACAGATATCAATAGCATCGGTTGTCTGCAAGTTAATTCATACTAGCATGCAAAAGAATTTAAAGGGAAGAAAAAAACTTCACTTAGCCTTAACGCAGAGGGCTGTCACATGACAACCAGAAGTTGCCAAAAATAACATTTTCAGGTATACTTACCGTCATTGTCAAGCTCGCAAGTTAATGTTTCCAGTTCGTCTTTTGTCAGTTTTGTAGTTTTGCTTAAATCCCCTTTTATCACGATACAACTGCATAAAGCTGTAAAGATCTTTTGTCTTATGTTGGCTTTAGTGTGCTCACGCTCCAACTGCTGAGAAGGCACAGGATATCCTCTGGGTGAAAGTGCACATGGGTCCTATAAGAAATGGAGTAAAACAGTGCTAAATCTAAAGTTGCTGGCACAGGGAAAAAGGGAGTGTGTTAGTCAGTAACTTGGGTCCTTCGACACACCCACACAGAAAAAGGAGTCTAACGGCATAATCCACTCCCTGGGTGTCAACATTACAACGTGTAAACAACAGTTGAACTAACAAGTTATCCCATAAAAGAGGAAGAATTCACCCATTCGCCGAGGAGCTATTTAACTGAATTTCTACATACTGAATACACGAATACTGAGTAGTGAATATGGATATTTTATTATCAATTACAGACAATACATATAAACATAACACACACAAAGCAATGACCTTTCTTTTAGTCTAATATTCTTTCTCATTTTCATTCTCATCCCCAAAATAAAAGTAGTGGGCAGGTCCCTCAAAACTGTAATGTTCATATAGACCGTCCTCATCCTCCCAGTCCTGAGGAAAGCTCCAATGGAAGTCTGTCTCCTCTTCAAAGAAGGCGTCATTGAAGTCCTGGAACAGGTCAGAAAAACTGAAGTGGAAGCTTTGCTCATGTTCATCCTCAGGGTTAACAGACGACTCATCGTTTAAGAAAGCTTCATGGCCCAAACTGTCATAAAGCCTCCTGTTCTCCTTGTTGGAGAGCACCTTGTAGGCTGTAGGGGAGGAAGCAACATAGTTTAGTTGAGATAACGCCACAATAAAAACCACACTCAACTGTCAGATTATAAGGTACACCTAAATAAACTAATGCAGTCTTATACTACAGCTCTGCAATAAATCCCACCTTCATGAAGGGTATAACAAGCAGTCTTTATATTAACTTGATTAAACTTTATGGTCCTGTTAGAGTGTGTAGTTTGTGGTGCTGTTAAAATGATATTGCATTACTGTGTAGTGAGAGGTGTTTCTAAAATGTTTCACATTTAGATCAAAGAGGGGAGGCAAAGTATTGGATATTTGCAATATTTTTTTTTTTAAAAACACCACAAACTACAGCCACCAACATTAACTTGTTGAATCAACACCTTTCTTACACATCTTCAACAACAACTTCACATTATAACCTCCATGAGGTATTGGATGTATTACAGGACTTTTGCTGGGTATTAAAAGTATTAAAAGTAAATGTAGCCAATTAATGTTGACATCATTTATTTTGAAAGTGAAATTCATTTCAACAGTGTATGTAAGAAGATATATTGAATTTTAAAAAAAGTTAATTATATTGCAGGATTTTTTTTATTTATTTGTTTACCTTCAGCAATCTCTCTGAAGGTCTTCTCTGCATCGACGCTCTTGTTCTTATCAGGGTGGTACTTTATAGCCAGTTTGCGGAAAGCCTTTTTTATCTGGCTGTCAGTTGCTGTTGGCTCGACATTAAGGGTCTCATAGTAATTTCTTGTTGTCTGTGAGTCTGCAGACAGAGCTTCTGATAAACAGAGGAGCAGGACCACGCAGGCTTGCATCCAGTGGAAAACACCTCGCACTGTCATCACGCCGCACGCCTGAGTTTAAATAAGGAACTTACACAAGACACTTTATCTTGACATACAGCTATCTTGCAATTTGACTGCTCATTTTCATATGTACATGACGCTAATACACGTCAGCGGTAGTAACATTTGAAGTTTCTGCTTCTAACCAGTTCACACACTCACCGGACAGCTGTTAAGACTGGGAGATGTCACGCCTTTTTTTTTTCAGTCAAACTATGCTCAAAATGTCGTGGTACAAGTAGATTAAATTGAATGTGACATCGTCCATAACTGTTCTTACTAACTTAGTATGTCTTGTTTTAGCGACAGGGCTCCCAGTGGACCCTATAAATCCATTTTTAAACCGTCTGTTCTTTAGCAAAACAAAGTAAAAACATAGTTTAATGTCATTCACCATTCTCACCACTGGGGGTGCTGTGGTAGACACTGATGATGAAGAGGGTTGTCTTGTAAATGTGTGGTGGGAGTATTGAATCTTAAGAATTTATTTAACATTGAATAATTGATGTTAAATAAATTGAGTTAATAAAGATAATTTAGTTTAGATTTTTAATGGAAATATAAAACGCTGCCCTACACTCCAGCATAGTAGGTGGCAGTAATGCGCCTTGAACGCTAGTTGCCATCCGCCATTAAATAAAACATAGAAGAATAAAAGCAGCGAAAGGTTGTTTTCTTCGTTGGTAGTCAAAGATGCATGAAGAAATGTGGTAAACAGAACCGAGGCCTTGGTGAATTGCCAAAAACACTAACCTGGTTATTGCTGTTAGCAAACATATCTGTACAGATTTCAGCGTGTCACAGCGTTTCTGCAGCGGGAGTCACTCAGTGGTTTTCTGGATCCTGGTCCTGGTCGCTATCTGGTAAAACAACATTAGCATTTAGCCAGCTAGCACGTAGCTCGTATCACTAATATGATACGAAAGAGAGACTTTTACTTAACAACACATGATGTACGTCCATTTCAGTGTCTTATAGTATGAACCAAACGGTTATAGTGTGATATTGTTTCAATGTACTTGGTGCTGCGCATCCTTCAACAACAATAAGTTAACTATAATGACCTGCTTGAGTTCAAGATGTAAAGTGTGTAAGTGCAGCAGACCGTGTGAAGGAGCCTTGTGATCAGTAAACTAACTTTAAGCTAATACATCAAATACATCTCTCTTTTTCTTTCCTTACCAAAATGTATCTATTTTTTAAATGTATTTAATTATGTATTTCTGCATTTATTAGTATATAATTAAATCATTTTCCATATTCCACAGTGCAATCCCAAGACACATAGTGCACTTGTATGACACCACATGGGAAAATATAAAGATATAACGGTAAGACGCTCTCTGACCACTGACTGATGGCCGCAGCCAGTTGTATACACATCATAGTATATACTGTAGGTTGTGTTGGAATTCATTTAAACTTAATTACATATTCTTTGTTCAAATTTACTTATGGAAAAACTTAATATTAACCGTTATTGTCACGTGTTAATGATTCAGCCCTAGCCTTCACCAGTTGAACTGTGGCATCTTTCGTATCATCTGTTCTTCGGTTACTAATATCTAAATTTTGCTTTTTATTTTTGTCTTGCAGATCTTTGAATAGGTGCCTGCTCTATCTCAATAAAGAAAAAAACATTCATGATTTCCTTTCCTGTATATGTGAATGTTTATCAGGTTACGTCAGCCCCCTTCATACCCATGAGTACTATTTTCTCCTTAAGCTGGGCCGAGCGCCATGCCTGACCGGGACGGTTCCTATCTGTCAGGTGGTGGTGGAAGTGGTGGTATTCTGAGTGAAGAAGGAGGAGCTGGGTCTGGTTTGGCAGGGTGCTCTGCAGAGGGCAGAGGAGGTTCAGGAGGAGGTGTTGCAGGCAACGTCTCTGGCTCTGGAAGCATGGGGGGAGGAGGGGCGCTTGGAAACGGCAACTGTGGGAATGGTGGAGGTGGGGGGCAAGGTTCAGGACTGGCATTAGATGGTGTCTGCAGGGACTTCATACGTAATGTGTGTAAGAGAGGGAAGCGATGCCGATTTAGACACCCAGATTTTAATGAGGTGCCAGACTTGGGAGTGCAGAAGAATGAATTTATCTTCTGTCATGACCATCAGAATAAAGAGTGTATGCGCTCCAGCTGTCGATTTGTCCATGGTTCTAAAGAGGATGAGGACTATTACAAGAAAACAGGCGAGCTGCCCCTCAGACTAAGAGGGAAAGTTGCAGCACGACTGGGCCTGTCCCCCATGGATCTCCCCCATAGCCGAGGGGAGGTCCCTATCTGCAGGGACTTCCTGAAGGGAGAGTGCCAGAGGGGCAATAAATGTAAATTTCGCCACGTCAAAAAAGACTACGAATATGAACCTTCCAGGGTTGGAGTTGGTGGTGTCATAGGACCAAGTGCCAGTGGAATGGTGAATGCAGTGGGAGGGATAGGTGGTGTAGGAGGAGGTGCCTGTGGAGGAATGCCAGGACTTGTGGGAGGTGGAGGTGGAAGTAATATGATGGGGATGGGCTGCCCCAGCTTGGGAGGTTGCAGAGATCCTGGTATCTCAGGAGTTGGGGGAGTAGGTGGAGGAGGGATGACAGGTTGTCTGTCAATAGGTTCTTCGGGACAACGGCGTTTTGACAGGACCTCGTGCTCTGTATATGACCCTTTGCTTGAGAGTGGGCTGTTTGATGCCGGGTCCCTGGAGGCCTCTATGGACCACACTGCTCTACAGCTGAAGAGGCGGCGGCTGGAGGGGCTGCGGCTGGCAGATGGTAGTGTTGGCGGGCACTATGAGCTGGGAGTCCAGGCTACGTTTCCGCCTCGTCCTCTGGAGTACAGGTTCCTGGAGGAAGAAAACTCCCTGCTGAGGAAGAGGGTGGAAGAGTTGAAGAAACAGGTTAGAATGAGACACAAATTAGAATTTTTAGATCCCTGAGCAATTTTTGTATGAAAATATATACATGACTATTAAGGCATGTTTGCTTTTAATATTTAATGAGATTTTTTTTTATAATACTAGCTCAACAATATTAGTATTTATTGGGTGAGGATATTTGTATTGCATTGCATAATGTCAAATACACCTTTTTTTGTTCATACTACTAATGGCACTTTCACATGCTACTGTTGCTAATGCTAGAGATGGAGGACTTCACTAGAACCTTAGTGTATTTCACAACCAAATCTAAAAAAAATGTTAAGTTTTTTTTTAAGTTATCATCTGCACATCTGAAGATCAACATATCAAGCAAAAATTGAGACAAAATATATGTTCATTAAATATTCAAACATTACTGAAATGGAGTTTGGTAATCTTTGCCTTCTGTAGACTTGCAGACAGGCTCAACTACACTCTGAGCAAAGAAAAGCATCACTCTATTTTACATAAGCATGTTATCCCTTCTGACTCTAAATTGTCTGAATTGTTTTGTTTTTGAGAAGCAAAACCCTGAACATGCAGAGATATGTACATCTGACTGAAACCTCAGTGAAAATATTTTGGAACCTTTAACAAAAGAGAGATACAAAGTCTAAACCACTGGGAAGAGTAAAATAATACTGAAATAATCACTTTCTGCAAAAACACATATAGTCAATAATAGCAAAAACTTGGATTGAACTGGTTGGTGGACATTACTAAATACTGAGAAATGATGGATGTCAGTAAAAATGTATTTTATGTTGTTTCAAAAGTATCATTTGGCTAGAAAAGTTTCTGTTGGTGTACTCTGATGGACCTCTGCATTTTTTTCTTCTCTAATCCTTGTCTCGTGTATGTCTCTCAGGTTTCAAATCTCATTGCCACAAATGAGGTTCTCCTGGAGCAGAATGCACAGTTCCGAAGCCAGGCCAAGGTGATGACGCTGTCGTCCACTCCTGCCCCCTCTGAGCAAACTCTGGCGCCCCCTGTGGGTGCAGTCAGTTCCTACAATCACAGCATTGCCCAGACTCACACCACCTTGAGCAGCGCTGGACTGCAGCCTCGGCCTGTCACCCAGCAGGACTTAGTAGCTCCCACCGGTGCCCCTGCAGCGCCCCCAAGTAATGCTGCCCCACCAACAGCCCCTCCGCCCCACCTCAATCCTGAGATCACCCCCCTCTCAGCTGCCCTTGCACAGACAATTGCACAAGGGATGCCGCCTCCTGTTTCTATGGCACCAGTGGCCGTGTCTGTGGCACCGGTGGCCGTGTCCATGACACAGCCTCTGCCTGGCATCACAATGAGTCATGCCACCACCCCCATGGTGTCATACCCCATTGCAAGTCAAAGCATGAGGATCACTACTCTGCCTCATTAACTGATTAACTGTCAGGACTATAGTACCAATAAGACAAACTGTAGCATCCTCAATGGGTTTTTTTTAACATAGATGGTCTCCTTTGTGTACAAGACTCAACTGATAACCGTGACAACAATGAAGATGAAACTTTAACTTCCCCACCAGGGAGTGGGATAAAGACTTCTGTGTTTAGATGAAGACTTCTTTCAACTGTCTGTGTGGCAATACCACAAAAACAACCTCCACCCACCCACACACACACACAGAGACTGACAAACCTATGAACTTTGGTAAATGACTGTGTGCCAGTGATATTTTCAATCATAACCACCAGAAATACCAACAAAATATGTGAGGTCATCCATAGTGTTGCTGTGCCGTCCTTGTGGGGACATAAAGACTTTGAAAGCTGCTCCTTTATGTTTGTTGTTTGCTTTGGTCAAAATGAACTTTGATACTTTGCACATTTCAAAGTGAATTACAGCCACTCAACAATACATTTGTGCCGTCTGTCAGTTTCTTTCTATAGCTGCTTTGCATTTGTTTTATTCTCAATTCACACAAGTCAAATAAATACATCATGGCGAGAGAGAGAGAGCACAGTTTCAAATGACAAATGCCCTTGTTAGCATGCCAGTGCTTCAGCTTGTTTGGGTGGAGTCACACTGTGTAAATATGAACGTGGCTTCTTCATCAGTAACAAAACATCCGTACTGTCCTTTTAAAAAAAATGGAGCATTTATTGTTTCTTGTGCGCTTGTACCGGAATCAGGGATTGAGGAGATTATCCTGTTAGCTGTTTTAAAATAAACAGAAGCAGCAGGAAGAATTGTCAGAGCAGACTTTCGAGTGGATTATTTGACACGAAACAAATGTCTGCATGGCTGTAAAGCAACATTTAGCAGTTCAATGCTTCACCTGTCAGGCAATAGAAGTATTTGTAGTATAGCCATTTAATAGACAATTTAAATAATACGCGTGTACAATCTCGGTTTTTGTCGATATCGTTACGCTGCAGTAATAACGTAATTGCAACGAGTTTGCATGACTTGTATTGACGCGACACTGAACGAGACAAGGATGCATATTTCTCGTGAGCTCGTGGGCGTGTTTTTATCCACATAACGGGACCGAGGAGCAGAAGTTTCCGTCGGTTAACTCTCCTGCAACTGCTGCGTTTTCACTAAAACTGCTGGCGTTCAACGACGACAAACATCTGCAGTCTAACTAACGTTATATTTAAAGATGCGCGTCGGAAGAATACGTTAAAGCGAGGTTGCTAGCAACGTGCAGAAGTAAGGTTAGGATACGTTAGCTAGCCGATGTGTGAAAGTAATCCAAGTACGGACTAAATTTGTTTTTTTTTCCTAATTCAGCTATAGTGTAGTTTTATTTTTTTGGTATTTCATGGCTTCAGAAGATACCGGTATGCAAAGCGACAAATCCGAGTCGGGCTCACCGAAGGAAACCGAGAAGAAAGCTCCGAGCGACGCAGAGCCAGAAGCCCCCAAACCTAAGGGCATAAGTGCGGTAGCGGTGCTCTGGACGTTTGGAAAATGTTTGGGTGCCCTGCTCCCCGTCTACCTGGCCGGCTACTACCGTGTCAGCACCAGCCTCTTGGTTTTCGGGATGATGGTCTATACGGGATGGAAACATGCCCGAGAAGCCAAGGAGGCACGTCTGAGGTCAGCCATGCAGCTGCTCGGCAACGAGGACGAGTACACGTCCACGAAAGTGTCCAAAATCAGGGTAAGAAGTGACCTTACAACTGGCAAGAGTTTATCTATCATCAAAAAACCACCAGCACCATGTCCTTCATGAAGAGACTGTGACCTGCAGTAACCTCACCACATGCCTAACATTAACTTACCGTTTTAATAACGTGGGATATAGGATGTTAGCGTTATATTTTTGGGACATTTCTATAGTCTGTGCTAAAAAAACTAATGAAAACTAAATTGGAAATAATAAAACATAATTCTGAGTTCATTGCAGTCTAATAATTTTCATAATTGTAATTAATTGTAGCTGAGGTAAGGTAAATATGCTTTGCAACTCATGAATCCTGCCAGTATTTGTCCCCAAAATGGATATTTTGAAACCCACATGGGATTGTTTTGACTCAGAACATCCAGCCACACCCAGATTAGTTAGTAGGTTATTGTGCATACTTTTTTCAGTTAGTGTATCTCAGACAGCATGCATACTCTTTAAGTATTGAAAAAGAAGCATTTGTATATTAAAGATGCTCTCCAGCTCTGAGAGTTGAATTTATGAAATATGAAGGAAAAAAAAAAAACCTTTCAAGCATTCATGTTGCTAAATTGCCCTCACATGTGGCCTGAAATGGTTAACTTTGTTAAACCATGTTATTAGACAGCTTTATCATTAAAAGTGATCTCTTAATCCTTTAATTTGGAAATATGCGCTCAGTCTTAACTCCAGGTGCAGACAGACTGGGCTTGTTGGTGTCATTGATCACATTTCCAGACCTACAGCTATGGCTAAATCATTTCCCTATCCTGTTGTGTGTGTAAAACACTATCATTGTTTTTCTATCCTGCAGGTTCGCTCTCCAGATGTTGAGAAGGTTGAATGGCTGAACAAGGTAACATATCACTGGTTTCCTGTTTCACTTCATGACTTTACACAAAGACACTATTTATTCCTCCTTTATTAAGCCCTCAATAAACACACTCTGTCCATTCAATGGCCCAGCTGTTGTGTTGATTGACACTCAGTAGTGTATGCTATGCTAATAGATGGTATCACTGGTGCTGTTGCTGCCATGTTCCAGAAAAGACCACACCTCCATTAGTGTAGCCACTCTGTCTGTACTGCAGAGAGCAGGCCCAGTGCCAGGCAACCCTCTCAACGTTTCCATTTCATTACAGACTGGCTCACAGGAAGGGGGAGGAGCTGCCCGTTCCCCACAAACTAAATAAAACTGCAGCCGTTTCCCCCCACCCCTTTGCTCTTGTTGCCTAGAGAAATTGGCCACTAATTTAGACACGCAGGAATAAAAGCATTCATGCTAACAGGACCACGGGATCTGAGGAAACAAAGCAGAGTTTGAGAGAGGTTACTGGAGGGGAGATCAGCAGATTCCCTTGTTGCTAAGGCTTCATCCTCCACAGGAGCAGGCGGCCGATGACTCATTCTCTACTTATGCCAGACTGTAACCAACTCTTGGGTTTTTCACAGTCACTTGAGCAACACAATCAAACACTCCCTCTACTTTTGGTTCTTTTCCTGTAGGAATCAGAATTTAACATGTCTATATAGCAATAGTAATATTCTGTAGAAAGTGACACACGTAGAGCGCAGGATAGTCTGTGTCAAATGATGGGACAATAAGAATAAGAACAGCTGAGGAGACTCAGCTGGCTACAGCTATGTCTGTCATTCCACACTTAATGCTTTCTGGAATCCGAGGCATCTGACAGATGTCAGTGTTTACTCAAAGCAGTTGTTGTTACAAACTATCAGAATGTACATTGTATGATATGTATTTGTGTGTTACTAATAAAGGCATGTACTTGCTGGCTGGCATAGGTGCTGCAGCAGGTGTGGCCTTTTGTTGGCCAGTACTTTGAGAAACTGCTGGTGGAAACCATCGCTCCATCTATCCGAGCCTCAAGTTCCCACCTCCAGACCCTCAGCTTCACCAAAGTGGACATGGGAGACAAGGTGATGATATTGATAGCTTAACTATAGTATAATACTCCCGTAAAAATGATGCATGTCATGTTGCGGAAACAAACATGCTTTCTGTTCACTCCAGGCCATGAAAGTCACAGGGATCAAGGCACACACAGAGAACGACAAGGGACAAGTCCTGCTAGATCTGCATATCAGGTGACTGTTATTCATAGCCACCTCTGCATTACAAAGTATAGAAGGCATTATTGTTGGTGACATTTTTCTTTTTTTCCCCTCAGCTATGTTGGCAATGTAGAGATCAACGTTGAGGTGAAGAGATACTTCTGTAAAGCCGGAGTCAAAGGAATACAGGTGTGTCTCCTTGTTAAGCTTAAAAGCATTATGGAGTCAAGTTACAGAGCAGCAGCATGCCATGTAAAATACTCAATTCAAAGACGCCCTATCTGATGATATCTGAAACACACACCAATTTGCCATTCTGTAAGTATTTATCCACCATCATCCTCTCTGTTTCTCTGTCTTCAGCTACATGGGTTAATGCGGGTGATTCTGGAGCCTCTGATTGGAGATGTGCCAATAGTGGGTGCAGTCACCATGTTTTTCATCCAGAGACCCGTAGGTTTATCTATAAACATTCACCTCCATTTGTCCTTTTCTTGCAACCTCCAATTCCTGTGCCTATTTTGTGTCTCGGTTGTAGTCTCATATACTTTTCATGCTATTGATTTCTCATCAATCGTGATTGATTTGCTATATTCAGTACATTTTTCTCTTATCTCTTCCCAGAAACTAGATATCAATTGGACTGGACTAACTAATTTGTTGGATATCCCTGGACTGAAGTGAGTCACGCTAAAAAAATGGCTCACACATTAGTAAATACTGTAGCCTATAATAAACATAACCTCACAATATTTTATTACTGTGAGAATTTTATTATGCAGTGAATAGGAAATGATACAGATTTGAAATACTGCGTTCTCCTTTGTCTCAGTGTCATGTCTGACAGCATGATTATGGATGCCATTGCCTCTTTCTTGGTGCTGCCCAACCGTCTGGTTGTCCCCCTGGTTCCAGACCTGCATGTGGCCCAACTTCGATCTCCTTTGCCCAGGGTAAAGCCTGAATACAGACCTGCAAAATAAATAAATATAAATTATGATATTATTTTATGTCTTAGTAAACACCAGTATATTACCTTTCTCAGGGTGTGGTACGCATCCACCTTCTGGAGGCAAAGAATCTATCAGCACAGGACAACTATGTGAAAGGGGTAATGTCTGGGTTGTCTGACCCCTATGCCATATTAAGGGTGGGTCCTCAGACCTTCACCTCACGACACATTGACAACACAGACTCGCCCAAGTGGGGAGAGATGTATGAGGTGAGGAGAATGGAGGGCTTTATGGGAAGTTTGATACATGTGTCATTACTCTGCACGTACAGGTGTTAAAAGACTCAATCATACAAAATCATTTCACTGTGTTCTGTAATTGAAGGAGTAGACTGGTTTAGTTCATTTTCATTTATGGTCACAAGAGGACACAGCCAGCTTCCATACAAATCGCTCTGTCAGTATACATGTCCTTGTGTGTGTGTGTCTGGTACATCAGGTTATAGTCCATGAAGTGCCTGGTCAGGAATTGGAGGTGGAGGTATATGACAAAGACACAGACCAGGATGATTTCCTGGGCAGGTACATACGCATAGTTCATGTTTCTTTGTATGTGTGCCTATGTTAAATTTCACATTGTCACCTTTCATCTGTCAACTCTCATGCCCTCCTAGGTGGAAAAAGTACACAGTCTTTTTTGAAAATTAATCTTGTACTGATACAAAATCTGCCTTTTTATGTTTTATTATTTTCATGTGTACATTTGCCTTTTTATTTATTCAGTCTTTCAATCCTCTTTCATATAGGATGAAACTAGATTTGGGCATTGTGAAGAAATCCATAGTTGTCGATGATGTGAGTAAATATTCTAATCAGTATAGTCATCATTTGTAAAGTGATTTCTTTCATCTTTGGATTGTAAATGTATGTCTATGGTTGTCTCCCCAGTGGTTCCCTTTGAAAGACACTCAGTCAGGACGGGTTCATCTCAGACTGGAGTGGTTGGCCCTGCTGCCTGGCACTGGTCAACTAGAGCAGGTGTGATTCGGTTTGTTGTATCCTCCAGCATGTTTAATTTTTCTGCAGACAATCACTGTGAGAAAATAAATTACAAGTTTAAAATTCTCCATTTCAGATCCTAAAGAGGAATGAGAGTGTGACCAGCAAGACTGCCGATGCACCCTCTTCAGCCATCCTGGTTGTATATCTGGACAAGGCTGAGGCTCTTCCTGTGAGTCAGATATCTTCTCTTCCCCCTTTCATGCTCAGAATTTCTTCCTTTGTGTGGTTAAAATGAGGCAGAGCTATAATTGCCAACAGTCTGACATTCCACAAAGTTGTTGCCTTGGCCTCTAACCCTATTCGCTTCATTACAGTGTGGATGATTGTGGCTAACTTTACCTAAGACTGTGAAATAAATATTTCCAACTGTACTAATTTTTGCTGTCATATCATACACACAAAAGAACAGCAGTGGCACTCTTTGGAATGAAGCTGAATAATTGTGGTTTCTGTTGCAGCAGATTTATACTTCCTAAAATTGGTCACGCAGAACAGTGTTTCCTTTTTTGTTATATGTAATGTCACTGCTCTTGGTTACATAATGTGTTTGTTCACATACCTTACTCTGTATTCATGTTTGTTTACAACTTTTAGATGAAGAAGGGAGATAAAGAGCCCAATCCCATGGTGCAGTTGTCTGTGCAGGACATCACCAAAGAGAGCAAGGTATATCTCCTGGGAAAATGCTAAAAAATAGGATTATTTATTACATTGATTATTTTCCACTTATTTCTACTTGTATAGCTGACACCTTTAATTTAATCACAATTTCCATTTGTTCTCACCTTTAGACTTGTTACACAACCATCAGTCCAGAGTGGGAAGAAGCTTTTACCTTCTTTATCCAGGATCCACGCAAACAGGACATAGACATTCAGGTGACAATTTAGACATTTTTTAGATTAGCTTCTCTGCATTTACTGTTTGTCATTATGATGCACCAGATTTGTAGTGATTACTCTCCTTTAACCATATCCTTTTCTGCTTTCCTTCATATTCAATTAACCAGGTGAAGGACGCTGACCGTGTGCAGACTTTGGGCAGTCTGACCATCCCTTTGTCACGTCTGCTCTCCAATTCTAGCCTTTCTCTGGATCAGTGGTTCCAGTTGGACAACTCTGGATTGGCCAGTCGCATCTATATCAATGCCGTGCTCAGGGTAAATGGCAACAGACCCATTCACTAATCCTGCATTGTTTTAGACCATTGATGACTAATAAATACACTGTTGAAAAAAACATGCACTGGAGATTATTAATTTTAAAAAGTAAAAACTGTTTTGATGTATATTTGGTGTATTGACTCAAATTTAATTTGCCCAAGTAAAAGATTTTTATTTTCCCTTCCTTTTGTCACCTCTTTTCCATTGTAATATAGGTCCTGTGGTTAGATGAGGAACGTATTTCAGCAGATGTGTCATCTAATCTCGAGGCTGCACAATCAAAACAGCTGCCCCAGCAGACTTCCCCTCATCATAGCTTCGCCACAGAGGTAGTGGAGGACAATGTAGTTATGATCGTGACTTTGTTAGTGTATTTGCACATACTTATTCTAAATTGTATGTTTTTATAGGGACTGCTCAGAATCCACCTGTTGGCAGGCCAGAATCTTATTCCCAAAGACAACCTCATGGGGGGCATGGTGAAAGGCAAGAGTGACCCCTATGTCCAGATCAACATCGGTGGCGAAACATTCACAAGTCAGGTTATCAAGAGTAATCTTAACCCCACATGGAATGAGATGTATGAGGTAAATAACACATGGGTTTTTATTGAAATAATCCAGTTTTCATTGAACATTATGGTGATTGTTGTGAAATTAAAGAAAATATTCTCTGAAATTTACAACTTTGTTCATTCTCCAGGTGATTCTAACGCAGCTGCCTGGTCAGGACCTGCTTTTGCAGGTGTTTGATAAAGATATGGACATGAAGGATGATTTCATGGGCAGGTATAAATATGTATATATTTATTATATATATATATATATATATATATATATATATATATATATATATATATATATATATATATATATATATATATGCAAATAAGATAAGTAGCATTCTAATTTTACATATCCCAACATACAGGCTGAAGATCAGTCTCAAAGACATCATTGATTCCCAGTACACTGATCAGGTGGGATGATGCAGGTGCATGTGTCATACAACAGTTAGTCTTAGACTTTTACGTGATCTATAAAATTATTTTCTCTGATGTGTGTTGGTGTTTCCATTCTTTGGGCTACACTCAGTAGTTCTTCCTTTAAATGGTTCTCTGTGTGTGCCATTTATTTCTCAGTGGTACACTCTCAGTGATGTGAAGTCAGGTCGAGTTCACCTGGTACTGGAATGGGTTCCAACAGCCTCAGAGTCAGACAGATTAGACCAGGTATTTCCAGATAAGTCAAAAATTTACACATTTCTGTTGATAAGACTGATCTATACTCACAGGTTCTTTCCTTTGTTTTCAGGTTCTTAAGTTCTACTCCAGACAGTCCTACCAGAACAAGGCAGTTCCCTCTGCAGGTCTACTGTTTGTCTATATCGAGCAGGCAGATGATTTACCAGTGAGTCTTTTGATCCTGCTGTGAAGTGTGACCTTAGAACAATCTGAAGGAGACAATGTGTACAGTATATATCTTATTATTATGGCCTTTCCTGTCTCTCTACAGCTGAAGAAGAGTGGAAAAGAGCCAAAAGTCGGAGCAGATGTCATTCTTGGAGAAATGTCTCGAAAAACTACAGTAAGACCCCAAACCTCATTCAGTTTTGTATTAATTATACTGTGTGTTAAGGTACTGTAGCACTAACTGTAGTCCTGAAGAGTGACATCATATCTGTGAGTGATACTGACTCTTGTATCTCTTCTAAAGGTGTGTGATCCCACCACATCACCTCAGTGGAATGAAGCATTCTGCTTCCTGGTACATGACCCCACAGATGATATTCTTGTTATTAAGGTAAGATGGCTTCAGTACAAACTCAAAGTGGAAAGAAAGATTATCTTGTCATATAGATAGAAGGGTGTGGTGTATATAACACACTGTACTGTATTTCTCTAGTTATCCCACAAATGGACCTTGCCCATTGGTTCCTTGGTGGTTCCAATCAGAGAGCTGCTCTCTGAACCAGAGCTGGTCCTGGATCAGTGGCTCCATCTGGATGGAGCCTCACCTGGGAGTCAGCTTCTTCTGAGGGCTGAACTTAAGGTTAGAGAACCATCTGCCTGTTAATATGCATATCTTTTTCTAAAAATCTGTATTCTTTAAATGGAGTGTAATTATATAGGGCTTTTCTAGTATTTTTAACCACTCAAAGCGCTTTACAATACATGTCAGCATTCACACACATTCATATACTGATGGCAGAGGCTACCATACAAGGTTCACGAGGAGGTTCTAATCCTTCACTCACAGCAATTTGAAATGAAGTGTCTTGGCCAAGGACAATTGGACATGCAGACTGAAGAAGTAGGGAAACAAATCACCAGTTAATGGATGACGCTCTATCTCTGAGCCACAGCCTGCCCCACACTTGACTCTCTTTTTCCATATGTCCCTTTCTCAATGTAGAATGCCTCTCATGCCTTTCCCTGCTCCAGTAGGGCATTTTAGGCACTTGTATTTGTTCTGCTGATACTAATATTTACAATCACGATGTTGCAATGCTGGTTTATAAAGTAAAACAGCATAATAATGAAGTAAAACAATATAATATCGACTCAACTGCAGATGCTGATCCCTAGCAAATGTCCTGGTGCCACTGATAAGGCTAAAGTCACATCAGCATCAGAACCTTCCCCTGATCAGCAAAAACATGAGGCAGACCCAGTGCTGAGGTGAGACAGTTAATCCAAAAAGTCCAGCATTACCTTCCATTTCTCCTTTGTTTAATTTCCTTTATTTCTGCTCTTTGTGTTTTAAGGTCAAGTTCAGTGGCCGCTCCTCCTGTAGAGACAGTTGTCTCTCCAGTGACGGTGGATGAAGCTGTTGATGTACAGGAAGTGGCAGCAGATGTGATTGAAGAGAAGGTGAAAGAATCACCAATCCCTGCTATAGCACTGCCTCCTCATACTTCCCCAGACAGCAACTTTGCCAGTGAGGTAATATAGCTAATTATTAATCTATCATAGTATCATATACAGTACAGCAACAAGGTGTGATACTATCACATTTGATTTTTTTAATAGGGTTAAATAATCAAATTGAGCATGAGCATTGAGCACATTTCTGTTTTAAGAATGAAATCTCCATTTGCCTTCCTGTAGGGGCTGCTCAGAGTTATCCTGTTAGAGGCTCAGAATCTGATTGCCAAGGATAACCTGATGGGCGGTATGGTGAAGGGCAAGAGTGATCCCTATGCCAAGATTCAAGTTGGAGAGGTCACATTTAAGAGTAATGTGATCAAGAATAATCTTAACCCAGTCTGGAATGAGATGTATCAGGTATGTAGGACTGTACAATTAGTATGATTTCAGATAGAGATGAAAAAGATAATACTTCATGTCAATTAGCTCATTTTAATATATTTAACTGTTGGTGTTGTTATTGTGTTCCCCCAGGTGGTGCTGAAGCCTAAGTCCGGACAGGAGGTGCAGGTAGAGCTGTATGATGAAGACATGGACAAGGATGACTTCCTGGGCAGGTGAGGGCAAAGTGGAGGTTGTAGTGTAGTGTAGTTATTTGACCATAAAGATAAATTAGAAGTAAGTTAACATATGTTGTATATTTAAAGAGTTTGATTCATGGATATTAAAAAAAATTTTTTTTATTTTTGTCAACTGATTACAGTTGAAAATAGACACTTTTTTGTCACAGTTTGTGCATTTAACCTGTGTTGTTGTCTAAATCTCTATAATCATCTTCACTTTGAATAGATACAAAATCAGTGTGGCAGACATCATCTCTACCCAGTACACAGACCAAGTGAGTATGCATGCTTACTTTATTTCACGTATTGTACTGACATAATCATATGCTATGATTCAGTAAGAGCGTGTCTCTGTTTCAGTGGTACACCCTGAATGATGTGAAGTCTGGTCGTGTTCGTCTGATACTGGAGTGGGTTCCAGCAGTGTCCCATAATGACACACTGGACCAAGTAAGTGCAGTTTTTTGTCATTTGTTAATATTTCTTTTTAATCTTCATCATTTGAATTGCCTTTTCCTGCCTCATCTGTACTATTACTGAAATAATCCCCTCCTCTTTTAATGCACTTTCCTTGTCAGTACTGAGTCACTGTAATGTGTTTTTCATTTGATTCTCTGCTGCAGGTGATGCAGCTGCAGTCTCTTCAGTCTTACCTCAACAAGGCTGTTCCCTCTGCAGCCCTGCTTTTTGTTTATGTGGACAGAGCACACTCATTGCCTGTGAGTCCCTTGTAATTTTCGTACACTGAAAAACACCATAATTAGTGTGCTGAGATATAGATAGACGAATGTTTGGAACACATATGTTGATAAAGAGATCCTCTACTGCCATGAAGTAGAAAACAACTGCTTCTATTTCTTAAAATGTTGTTCTTGTAAGAAATCACTGGATTCAAGAAAAAAAAATAAGACTGTGAATATGAGTTAGGAACGTTTTATTTATTGTTTTGAAAAGAAAAAGAAACTGGATCTCAACCTATTTATGCCTTATTTACAGACAGTAAATACAAATAATTCATGAAATGTAATGTATTATATGTCTTTTTGTCTTCAGTTTAAGAAAAGTGGAAAGGAGCCCAAGGCTGGGGCAGAGCTAGTTCTTGGTAACACAACCTATAAAACCAAGGTATGACACTGAAAATAGACATAAAACAAACACACAATAGCTATTCCAGATTTGGCCTGAAATTTGTGATTATTTTAATTATTATATTGTTAAATACCAGTTAAAAAGACACTATTGAAGAATAGATAAATGCAGTATATTCTTGTTATTTCCTGCCTGGTTTAAGGAGCTACCCTTTTTTTTTTAACGTTTTCGATCTGAAGGTGTGTGATCGCTCTAGATCGCCTCAGTGGAATGAGGCCTTCTACTTCTTGGTTCGCGACCCCACTGAGGAGATGCTCATAGTGAAGGTAAAAGTACTATGTTTCTCACAGTACAATAAGTAATAGCTAAAGCCTGCAGCCTTTTTCATAGACATCTCAATCTCTGGCTGACATTGTAAATCTGTCCTTACCTATATAGTTGTCCAGTGCATGGGACCAGCCGATGGGATCTGTGGTGGTTCCTGTGAGAGAGCTTCTATCAGAACCACAGCTGGTCCTGGACCAGTGGATGCCTCTGGATGGAGCTTTACCTGAAAGTGAGATCCTACTGAGGGCTGAACTCAAGGTGGGAGAAACACACACACACACACACACACATGGGATTATTTACCATTGTCTCTGAACCACAGAATGAAAATACCTGCATATTTATTGTTTACAGATCCTAAGTTCAAGGATGACTGAAGCTCCACAACCTTCAGTAACTGCTTCAAAGAAAGAGAAGACGTTCAAAGCAGTTAGTGAGGAGGAAAAAAGCTCTCAGCAGCCCTCTGTTGAGTGAGTGTTTTCTGCCTGATTTGATACATAGTTGTACATACTGTATGTTGCTGTCATGAAAAACACTCCATAAAAAGATGTGACTTAGTGCTATTTAAATACAAAGAAAAGTAAGAAATAGATATACATACAAAACATTACCAAGTATTAATACCGTAAGTAAAAAGTGTAATGGAGGATGTTATATGCTAGAAAATATGCTCCTATAAAACATTCTTTGAAAATATAAACACAGTTTTCTCTCATGTTAATTCCTGTCAGGAGGCAGAAAGCAGTGCTTTATTACAGCAGTGTGTATTGTCAGGTCTGTTGCAGTATCCAGCCAGCTGAAACCCTCCGAAACAGCAGAAGCAGACATTGTGGCTGCCACAGAAGAGATTACTCCTCCCGAACCGGCTGCTATTCACACCGAACCAGCTGCCATTCACACTGAACCTGATACAGTCCCTGCTGTTGCAGTATCCAGCCAGTTGAAACACTCTGAAGCAGCAGAAGCAGACACTGCAACTGCCACAGAAGAGATTATTCCTCCTGAACCGGCTGATATTCACCCAGAACCAGCTGCCATTCCCACTGCACCTGTTACAGTCCCTGCTGCTACAGTGAGTCACAGCACAAAACAGTCAGTTGGTATTGTGTTTTAACTGTCTATTTTCAACTTTATGACCTTGATTTAATTTTGTTTAGCTGATGGAGGAGTCAACAGATTCAGGAGAACTTCCCCCACAGTCAGAGACAACAGCTACAGGGAATTTTGAACCACAGCAAATGCAAACAAAGGGGTAAGTTCAAGACTGCAGCAAAAAATGAAAGAACAGCTACAAAGAATGATGATTAAACATTATTCATTAATATATACATATATATGTTCATGCAGAGCTTGAGCATGCTTTTGTGGGGGCTGTCACAAAGAAAGTTAAATTTCTGTATTTTTTTGTGTGTGTGTGCGTGTGTGTGAGTACAGTACTGGTCTAGACAGCCTCGCTCATGCCACAGTGACAGGTCTTCCTGCTGAAACCCTGAAGACTGAAGCTGATGAAGTTCTTCCACCACGCACCAGCCCCAGCCAGCACTTTGGCACAGAGGTGGGTTTGGTTAATGCTGTGCTTAGCAGAGTGTACGTCAAAGTTAGTCTTGCTTCTTTCCATCTCCAGTCATTAGATAGGGAATAGTTTAGTTACTCATCCTGCTCAGTCTTGGCCTGTCATGTGAGCTTTCTGAATAACCCTCACACCTTTTTTTTTTTCGAATGCTGTAAATGTGCCACTTCCTCTTTTCTTTAAATATTATGTTACACACTGCTGGGGAGATGTCAGCATCCTCTTTGGCTTGGTTTGGTTTGGTTGATCTAGTCTGTAGTCCAATAAAAGATTTCAGGAAATAAATACAGTACATTCACATTGCAAAGTTACAGAGGTTGTGTGCTTTTTCTTTACATTCATCACCCTTTAGGGGCTGCTCAGGATTCACCTACTGGAGGCCCAGAGTCTAATTGCCAAGGATAACCTGATGGGAGGCATGGTGAAGGGAAAGAGTGACCCTTATGTCAAGATCAACATTGGGGGAGTTACATTCAAGAGTTACGTTATCAAGGAGAATCTCAACCCAACATGGAATGAGATGTATGAGGTAAATAATGGAAGCTTATTTACTGAAAGAACAAACTATGATAAAGGCTTTTTAAATGTTGTACTTGACTTTTTTTGGGAATTTATTACCTTTTTGTGGACAATGATAGGAAACCCATGCATCATCTGCATTATGTTTTGTTTTTTATGAACAGAAATATCTTAGGTATGAAGAACTCTTTAGTTTAAGTACTGGGCATTGTCAGATTTCACTGCATCTACATTTTTGTTTTTATTTCAAACAGGTGGTTTTGAGTGGGCACGGTAGCCAGGAGATACAATTTGAAGCATTCGATAAAGATTTTGATTCTGATGACTTCCTCGGCAGGTACGTATTATGTGTGACTCTTGCTGTTGTTTAATCAGTAACTTATTTTAGTGCTCAAGGACGTTTTTGAATATCTGTAAATTAATTTCTAATGCAACGACAAAACTGAACTACCTCAGTTAAAATTGTGTTGTGAAACGTTTGCCTGTTTTCATGTTCTCAGATTCAATATTAAGCTAGACGAGGTCATCAGATCCCAGTACACAGATCAGGTTAGTCAATGATAGTCTAAAGCTGTCATGTGATTTCTTTTCCTTATTGAAAGGGCGCTTGCCTTGCTTCTTTAACTGACATTGACTCTGTTGCAGTGGTACACTCTGAAAGATGTGAAGTCTGGGCGGGTTCACTTGATCCTGGAATGGGTTCCTACAGTTTCTCATTCAATCACACTTGACCAGGTCAGTCCTTACCCATGTTTGCAGCTTTATCACCTTGTATTTTTAGCCTCATTCTCTTTATTCAGACATTCTTTAAATATAGAGTAGACTATTTCAAAGTCCCTAAGAAAGCAGCCTCTGAGATTGCAATGTTGAGTCACATTCCAACAGGCAGAGCACATGATTCACATTGCAAAAATAATTACCCGCCTTACTGGCTGTATTTCATATCGCAGGTATTGCAGCTGCAATCTCTGCAGTCTTATAAGAACAAAGCTGTCCCTTCTGCCGCTCTGCTCTTTGTCCATGTGGAGAGAGCAGATTCATTGCCTGTAAGTCACCTGCAGTTTATTAGTAGTTAACAAAATAATTTCTCGTATAAAACTTGAATCCCTCTCTCTTCCTCAATAGTTGAAGAAGAGTGGAAAGGAACCCAGAGCAGGAGCTGAGCTTGTTCTGGATGAAACAAGCTACAAAACCAAAGTGAGACTTCTGTAAAATGATGCTCTGTACTCTGATGAATAAATTATCACTGTAACAACTATCATTGTAATCATATCTTGTCATCATGTTTCTAAAGCTGTGTGACCGTAGCACAAATCCCCAGTGGAGTGAGTCTTTCTACTTCCTGGTCCGTGACCCTAAACACCAGATGCTCGTGGTGCAGGCAAGGCGTTTATCTGCCGATTTGTTTTAAGGATCTTTGTTGTTGCTTTTTTTATTGCATCCATTTGTGATTACAAGTTACTTTTACCTACCTTATCTGCAACACTATTTTTAGAGTGAACTTTTGAATTTCTTTATCAGTTGTCCAGTGGATGGGATCAGCCAATGGGATCTGTGGTGGTTCCTGTCAGGGAGGTGCTCGAAGAGCCACAGCTGGTCCTGGACCAGTGGTTCCATCTGGATGGAGCATCACCTGAGAGTCAGATCCTGCTGAGGGCTGAACTCAAGGTGAGAAACACATCTGCTTAAACACATTCAAAAATACATTTAGCTTTTTGCACTTTTTTTTAAAGCTTTTAACTACTTAATAGTATATTTTGTTGTTCTGGTTTTATTTTGAATAGATTCTGGATTCCAAAATGGTAGAGATGATCAGTGCAGGAACTCTGCCTTGTGCTACGTCTGAATCTGGAAATGGGCAGGTGAAGTTGTCTCTTTCGTATGCATCGAAGGAAAGGAAGTTCATTGTCATCATCCATGCCTGCAGGTATGTTTCCCCAAACACGGCCATTATCACATAACACACTGCAGAGAACAGGTTAATTAACCTCCTCTAGTTATCTTAACATTAGCTGCAATGAAACAGACTTGCAGCTGTGCAGCCACAGCAATTATGGTATACAGTACATCCATGTCGTTTCTCACTGTCAAGGCTTGATCTTCCTCTATGAGTCAGAGGGGAAGCAAAATGTATTTTGCAATATATTGTTATAACCTAATAGAAACTAATAGAAGCTTCTACATTACAATTATTTTGCTTTCTTTTTCTGTGTACAGAGGTCTGTTGTCTCAAAGTAAGGACGGTGTAGACAGCTACGTCTCCCTAATGCTGCTGCCAGACAAAAGCAAGGCCACCAAGAAGAAGACTGCTGTGAAGAAACGAGACCTCAGCCCAGATTTCAATGAGAGGTAATCGACTAATTGGGTAATAGTATTGTCTGGATAGTTCTGTACACTTTTGTCTATCTTGTGTTCTTCTAATTATCCCTGGCTTTTTTGTTTAAGGTTTGAGTATGATCTGCCTGTGGAGGAGCTGAGATTCAGACGCCTCAGCGTATCAGTGAAGAATAACTCAGCCTCGTTCAGGAGTCGTGACGTCATTGGACAGGTGAGTTTGAGGCTGCTGCACCTCTCATATGGCATGAGACACACAGGAGGACTTGAAATTTAGATTTTTAAAATTTATAGCATCACACACATACTTAAACTTCAAACATTTTTTTGGGACTAGCCAATGCTATGTGACTAGTCCACAACAGTCCACAACAAAGAGAATCTGGGTAAATCCACATCTGTACAGATGTGGTTAAGCTAAAAAAGCTGTAAATACTCTTACATTTTTTCACTTTTCAGCTTGGTGATTCATTCTTGTAGAGCACTGAGTGAATATATGCAGAAATCCTAATTAAATATAATTAACATGTCATTCCTGTTCTTTAGGTGCAGATCGAGTTGGCTCAGGTTGACCTGATCTCTGGTGTTACTGAATGGTGAGCAGAGCAGACTGAACTAGCTAATATATTTTGAATATTTATCTCACTTTCCCAACATTTACACTCATTTCTCTTTATCTAAGTTTAAATGTTAAATATATATCTAAATATTACTTCTTAATCTAAATGTTTAGCTTTAACATTTAGAGTTAGATGTGTATTTAGATATGTTTTATGTGAGGAAAATTAGCTAAATGTGAGGAAATAAATATTATGTATTTTTATTATATAATAAATTATATTAAATATTCTGAATATATCAGATAGAAAATTGTAACAAAATTTGCTTCACCCTGCAGTGGTCAGTTTGAAAAGGGGGGGAAAAAACATCAAAATATGCATGGAAACTTCTTCCCTTCATCACTGTCTATCTATATATACACTCAGTATATTCCACGTATATGTACTGACACTGGATTAGTGGATTAAGATGTTGTTTAATCCAAGTTTCTTTGTAAATTTTGGGTGGAAAATCAGTCAACTCTGCACTTCTTTTCTTGATTGTTCATCATTAATTTGATTTTATTAAACGACTGTCTGTCTCTTTCTGTTTATTCCAGGTTCAGTCTGAAAAATGAAGTTGAATAGTGAATCTGCTTGCGGATGATGTAGTAAAATAGTGATGACGTCATCACTCAATATGGCTCAATATCGCTGCAACTCACTGATGCCTTCTCCCGCTCACTTCTGCGTACAGCACCACTGTGGCACCTTACCTGCATCCACCCAGCTCTGTGTATTAACTTATAGTATAGAACTGGACTACACTATACACACATCAATGCTTACCAAAGACAAGTAGGCTGAAGTTGACAAGGATAAAGTGCAAGTTGGTATTGAATGAAGGTCACTTTACTACATGAAGAGATTATAGTTTTAGGATTGAGTGGTGACAGATGAAAAACCTGTTATGTCATATTGTCTTGCTTTGTTTTATTTTGTTTTTTAACAAGAATGTTTAAAACTTTTGAGTAAAGTGCAGTAACATTTTAGACCATAGGTTTTTTTATGTATCGCTCAGAAATGCTTATGCCATATCAGTATTTTTGATCTCTTTTATGACATTATTCACAGCACCTTGCTACGTTTGTGACTGACTTTGAATTTTTTATAAGTTTTTTATTTTCTACAAGACATGTATTTGTTGCACTTATGTCACAATTAAATCATAGTGTGTTTGATTTTGTGTATATTTGCAAAGATGATGAATCAGATTGGATACTTTGTTGAAAGATGGAAACAGAAATAAACTGGTTTTGCACCTCTCTCCCATTCCTGCTGCACTTTTGTTCATACTTGTATCACTTGTACTACATCAGAACCAGTTATTTTACTGTAACATTTAATATTCCACTATTACAGTCTTTTTAGTAAAAAAAACCCAACATAATCTTTCTTATTCAGCTGCAGTGGAAGAATTGGGATTGAGAGTGAATGTGTCACTAAGAAGACTTCAGCCATTCAAATTCAATGATATGAATTGAACAATCGTGAATGTCCATGACAGATCATGATATTTTTGTCTTAAACGGTTATAAAAGTTATTGCCTGACAAGAGAAACGTGAATCAATATCCCCAACACAATATATTGGTGTCTACACTCTAATTCACATCACACTACTTGTAATGAAAATGTGTAACGTGTGCAGGCTTGCAGGAGAGACTAGATACATTTGCTTGGCCTGCATATCCGATATGCTTTCCGTAAAGACCCGTCCCTGCCTCTAATCCTGGGTGTGCAGGCCCAGTAAGGGCACTTAGTCCCTCCCAATGTGTGCAGCGGTGGCGACGTCACTTCCGGTAGAGAGAAAACAGTTTCTCTTTCATTTATCTGGAAGAACCTGCGTTTAAAGCCAAAGGAAGGTGAGACATACAGTGAAATACCTGTTTTATACCTTCTGTTTGTACCATACTGTCGCGACATAACGCTGGATATTCTTGTACAAAAAAAAAAGTAACGCAAAGCGATTACAAACGTGGTAAAGATAAGCTAAAGCCTATAAAAGTTTGCACGACCTGTAACCGAAAGTGGACTATTGACTTTTGACATATATTTTTTTTACCGAATACACGTTTTCATATGTTTGTTGTATGAAAAGGCAGCTTGATAGCAAACACAGCTTTATGTCATAAATGTGTGCTTCATCTTAAAGGAAAGATGTCTGACGACAGTGAAATGCCTATGGATCTGGGGGTGAGTCTGCAAACTAATGCTAGATAGGAACAGTGTAAACCCGTGGTATTAAAAACAATTAATATTGTTTTATTAACGTGTGAATATTGATAGTTTGTTTACATGTTACAGTTGTTTTTGTTTATTGATTATATCCTGGTGTTTTGGTCGGTGTAGGTATCTGACAGCTATGGGCCACCCTCAACATCTTATCATGTAAGTGTTTAATGTTTAACGACAGATATCAGTTGAACCAGTCTGGTGCAGCTCCAGGTAGGTCCAGCAGGTCTGTATGTTTTTCAGTAATTATATTTATTACTATAATATTTATACATATAATATTTTCACAATTATATGACTAAGTAGTGTAACTGCATTAGGGTTTTGTGCTATAGCAGCATTAATGGTTTTCACATCTTTTTTTTTTCTTTTTTTTTAGGCCCCGATGCCTTCATCACAGAATGAGGATGAAGTTTTACTTACTCTCTCATTGAAGTGGTCACAGGAGGATTTTCCACAGAGATTTGAAAAGACTCTGGAGAAACTTCTTCAGAGCTGGTTCAACAAACGCATGATTAAAGCCGACTGCTCCATTGTAAAAGGCTCGGGAAATGGGGATGTTGTGATAAAGATTAAACCTGTTCCAGGTGCTCTATGAACATGTTTGCATTTTTGTATTTGTGACAGTAAAATCTCACAACTTTCTGGTTACCCATCTACAGTATATACCTTTATTTTGACTTTAGTAAAATTATATAAATATTATAATTTATATGAATAATATTTATATTAAAATTGGTTTGTAGTTCAGTTTGTTGGGATCATTAATTTTGTGTTTGTCCATTTTTTTTAAGCCCCGAGTGAGCTCCAGGCACTGAACGGAGAAATATTGACAAGCAAAGAGGGGAAAACAGTCACAATCCTGTCTGTTAGTGTGACATCACCAAAGACAAAAAAACCAGAGGATGCTTCAATGGACCGCCCTCATTCATTTGTGTCAGAGCCTCCACAAGATGTATGTGGCAAATCAGTAGGAATGAATTAAATGAAAATGGATGACAAATTTCACCAAATTAATAGATTGTACTTTTATTCAGGGGCAGGAGAAGGAATGGAGTAGTGTCAGCAGTTCAGCAGCAGATTCTGCAGCAGAAGAGGAGACTTGTTTTCTCCCAGTGAACCATTTCTGGTATGTGAGCCACATCTACAAGGAGGACATGAAACGTATAGAGAGAATAAATGGAGTTAAAATCATCACAGAGGTGAAGGTGACCATTGAGGCAGACCAGAAAGAAAGAAGAAACAAAGCTATCTCTGAATTCATAAACCTCAACCAGAAGTACTGCGGTGAATCCAATGGATCCGTTATTCCTCTGAAGAACATAGAACCAGAAGTGTGGAGGGACACACTGAAAATCATCCAGAAAAATGAGAACAAGCTTTTGCTTACTCAAAGCTCTGAGGAAATGATCGTATGTGGGCCAGAAAAAGGTCAAGATCTCATTAGAAAGATCTTAAACACAACACAGAAAACCTTAACATATACAGACGGTTCTGTTGGAGAATCAACATGGAAATCTCAAGACATTATGCAGATTGACATGAGTATCAAAGACCCGCTCGCTGATGCCGGACTAACCATGGAGGAGAGCCGCTGGAGGCTGCTGACTACGTCCTTCAATGGGGCGTTGAATAAGATCAAAGCTAAGTTTGGAGTCGATCTTAAAGAATCAGGAATCGATCAAGGCAAAGTCACCATCAAAGCGTCTTACAAAAGATCAGGAGGAAATGCCTCCATGGAGAGCCATGCTGTCAGAGCTCTTCTTCAGCTGTACCAGAAGAGTGCCACATCTCCAATGAGCTTCACGCAAGACTACAGTGGACCTGAATTGAATGAAGCACCCATGGGAGGGGGAGCAACAGCAAGAGACACTGAAGATGAAAACTGTCCTATATGCTTGGACACATTTACCAATAAGAAACAGCTAAACTGTAAACATGAATTTTGTGAGAGTTGCCTGGCACAGTCAGAGAACAGCATGGGACCCATATGTCCTCTCTGCAAAGATGTCTTTGGTATGATACAGGGAGACCAGCCGGAAGGAAAAATGTCGTGGAACACGTATTCCTCAACTCTACCTGGATTCTCTAACTGTGGCACAATAGAAATCAGTTATTATATTCCTAGCGGGATACAGACGGTAAATACCATAATCTAAATATTTCAAGACATCAAATCAGTCATATTTTGTTTTAGTTCTTGTATATTAATTTCTTAATTGTCAATCATGTCTGATTAATGTCACTGCCATTCTTCCTTTTGTAGAAGAAGCATCCTAAACCTGGACAGAGCTATTCCCGCATTAGAAGAACAGCATATCTTCCAGACAACAATGAAGGAAGAGAAGTGCTGAAGCTGTTGAAGAGAGCCTTTGATCAAAGGCTTATTTTCACTGTTGGGACATCCAGAACCACTGGGATAGAGAACCAGGTGACCTGGAACGACATTCACCACAAGACCAGCATCACAGGAGGATCACTAAAGTACAGGAGCCATATCTCAGTGTCAAGTCTACTAAAATGTTATAAAGGATTTTGACTCAAATTTAACTTTACACCTGTGTTCATTTACTTACTGTTTTCACAGTTTTGGGTATCCTGACCCTGACTATCTGAGCAGAGTCCGGGAGGAGCTGAAGGCGAAAGGCATCAAGTGAAGACTTGATACGAAGTGGCTGAGGAGGGTTGTAGTCACAAGTCTAATTTTACATACTAAGAGAAGACAATAAAAAAAAATAAAAGCAGCTTTGGAATGCACATAATGATGTATGCTGTATCTTCTGATTTAAACATTTCTTTAAGGTATATTTAAAGCATTTACAGCTTGAATTTATTAAGAAACGCGTACTTCACTATGAGTATCTTCAGCTATTAAGCAAAATTTTCTTAGATCAAAAATGTTATTGATTGAAACCATTGTACAACTTAACAGGATAAGAATGCTACATACACAGATACATGCAACTTTATTTCATGTCTATAGTACGGTACACATGTTGTGATTTTAAAAATGTGCCTAATAAATGAAACAAACCTGCACTGACTCATTTGAGTATTCGTTGCTGTATTAGCACAGGATGTGAACAAAACACAAAACACATTGGCTTGTTTTATGTACAATTTTTAAAATTTTATTTATAACAATATCTGTTATTTAGTTTGTAAAGTACTCCAGCAAAAATTAAACATTATTCTCTTTCCAGAAGAAAGTCTGAGCCTCCATGCATCGTGTACTATAAAAGCTATGTGTCATTTTTCATTTAAAAAAAAAAAAACCCAAAAACAAAAAACTAATCAGAAACAATTCTGAAAATGCATGTATGATTTAGCAAAAATGTTCTTTAGGTAAAATGATTGTACTTCTCTCTCAATTAAAGACAAAACATATACAACAACAGCGTAAAATAACAATTGCTGACAGGTAAGCAAAATAAAAACTTGTTATTGTAGTTACATTAAAAATCGGTGTTACTTTTCACATGCATTAAGATATGGCTGACACATTTCTGACAGAAGCAGCGTTTTGGGACGAGCCGAGCGTAAGGACATGTCAGAGCGACCAGAATGGTAGCATTAGCAGCAGCAGGGCACAGAGGAGAGAGAGAGATAGAGAGAGAGAGAGAGAGAGAGAGAGAGATCGGAAACAGCTCAAGAAGAACAGAGAAATACTAAGGACCAAATGAACATAATGCACTTAAGACTGAGTCATTACAAAACTGTGAACATACAGACTTTGATCCTCTTAAGGTAGAAAGATTAACCTACTCACAAAGCCAGATGGACATTATCTGGTCTTTACAAAAAAAACAAAAAAAAAAAACAAACAAAAAGGACTGGAGAAATAAAAGACAAGCAAAAGGCCCATCTCCATCCTTTTTTCTTATTATTATTTTACCATAATTGCAGCCTCCCTCTCCTTCAACTAAAGGACCCCTGTAACAGACAACTAAATGGAGCAGACATAATCAACCTATCCAAAGTATGTATCTGCTATGGTCCTTCCATTATTAGCCAGCTGTGGTCTGGGCAATGTATGCACTCATGAAAGCATCCATCCTCACTGTGTCTTTACATCTGTAATCTCCATCCACATCTCCGCCTGGAATGTTTTACCCACGGCCAACTTCCTCATTCTCCGACTCCATAATCAAAACACCAGAACGCGCTCTCATCCTTCAGCAACACATAAGCTCCGACTGTCATACAATGTGATAAAAACAAACATACCTGCTTTACATCTTTCGGTATAAAGCCTACAGTATACACTATACCATAAAATATGAATTCTGTGCAAGGAAGACAACACAATCATTTCATGAACATTGTTCTCTGAGGAAAAAAATTATGTGGAAATACTGTAGTTGCCATCTGGTATTGACATCTTACATGTGCTATACACAAACGATGCTATCATAAATCTGTCTCACACAATTCTTGCCAAGAACCCCGTCAAGACAACACATGTACCGATTTTTAGAAAACTTTTGAGTTTTTCCCGCTCAAAGTCAACACAAACAACAAACAGTTGGCACTGGTGAAATGGAACAATGTTTTTTTTTCTTTTTTTGTCTATACAATTCATACAAAAATAAAAAATTAAAATTGCTCCAATGATAGCATCTTTTCTTCTGATTTTCTTGTTTCCATTTCATTTTGCACAGAGGTAGTGGCTATTTAGGTAAAGGGTAAGGGACAAGTGTAAATTAAAAATCTCTCATAGAAAATGTTATTCATTTTTGACCAGAGGAATCTCAAAAGAACAAAATATAATACTGCAATCACATACAAAAGTAGTCCTTCATTTTTGTACATTTTATACAGTGTTCACACTTTTTATCAATTTTCTCTCACACTTTTTGTCGATTTTTTTTTTTCATTTCATTTTGTCTTTAAAAGGCAAGAAGAAGGGTGTGTGTGTGTTTGGAATAGCGTGGTCTAGGCCGATGGGCGGTTTATGACAGTGGGTCCACAAGGGGCTCCTCATCTCCGCGTGATAGCAACTCCTTCTTCTCATCTGTACTGGCTAGAGAGTTGCGACTGTTGTGAGCTCCCATGTACAGAGTGGCATATACTGGGTTTGTGAAGTTAGTGGGCTGGAAGGAGTCAGAAAACATCCATTAGATAACGTGTAAGTCTTTACAGTATGGATGTATGTGCATGTCTGGTGTTTTCTCTACCTTGTCCGGGTCCAGCGTGAAGTCTGCGTCTAGCAGCTCCCCAGCGTCGTCATCAGGCTCGCCCTCGTAGATCTTGTAGGCAGGGTTTCCAATCTCAACATTCATGGCTCCATTGGTCATCCTTTGGTGCTGGAAGCCCTTAGCCCTACGCGAAAAAAATCAAAAGGCACAGTCATACTCATACAATAGTCATTGCATATCATATTCAAGCTAATAGGGGCCTAAACAGTGCAAGCAGAGACACAGCCACATCACGTAGGGAGGGAAAAGGCATCATGGCATGACTCTCACCACCATCCAGGCTGAGAGAAGCCACAGCACAGGCACCAACACAAACCCAGCATTCAATTAGCCCAGGACAGATCCAGACCCAGTGGGCCTGGACACAGAGCTGTTACTGTCCTGACCTCCCAGACTGTAGTTAAATGGTCAAAGTAAACCCACAATAGATTATCATAAATATACTATGACATATCTGACAATAAATGCTGGATTTCACAAGTTGCATTTTCCAATCCGAGCTTGGAAGAATGCATTTTTGCCATCTCTCACTATGAGAGACACCACCACAATACAAACCACAGCACAGTACAGTACAATATGGTACACAATATGATGCACAGTTAGCATGAGAGATCTACAGCAATGCCCAGCACAAAGACAGATCTATTCAAGGCATCTTTCCAATAGATCTGCCCTAAAGCTGCTCCGAAGAGGGCAATTAAACAGAACTACAGCTCCCATTGACATCAGAGAGAGTCATCTGAGAGAATGACGCGACATTCACCACAGGACCGAACACTTCAACACAGCAACTAAGACTGATGGTTGAGGGAGAGACAGAAAAATATCGAGCATCGGGATGCAGATTTGGATAAAGGTATGGAGGGGAAAGTGTAACCCTGGCAACTATTACCGCAAGCGCCTGGAGCCGGTTTTGCCGGGCCGGCTAGACCTGAGGAACAGAAGAGATGCCATTACAGAGAGGAGAGGAGAGTGCAGATGGAAGAAAGGAAAGAAACAAGAGCAAGAAAGAGGGAGGGAAAGAGAGAAGGCAAAAAGAACTATCTCCTGTTTTGAATGTGTAAGATGTTACTCACCCTCTCATCCTTCTCTTGTACCAGACAAACACGCCTCCAGCCAGCACAAATAGCAGCAACAGTAGCAGCACAGGGATCGCTATAGAAGCTGTACCTACACACACACACAAACACATACAAATATAAGAACTGTACACACTCAACCTAATCATATCAAATTCAAGGAACTGATGTCGTAGAAGTGCTGACTTACGTCCGCCTGAGATGGGGTTACCTGGATTGCTGGCCGTGGATTCACAGCGGTACCCCGCCCAGCCCGGTGCACATCTATACATAAGAAGAAAGGAAAGAGAGATGTGCATTCATGTATTGATACATTGGTGCATCAGTGATAACAATTACGGATGAATACACTCACTCACCTGCATTCTGGAAGGTGCGTGACGGAGTTGATGGAGCACTGGCCATTTGCACAGTACTCGTTTGTATCACATGTGTAACAGCTGGGCTGGATTCGTCCATTTGTGCAGCTGTTGAGGACAAAAAAAAACACAAAACATAGTACTGTAATGTGCTAGACAAGACTACACAACTTTGCATGTGTACGTTTGTGTGCGCGTCTGCCTGTGTTTATTGAATTATGTCTCTGAGCGATCTTACCGGCAGCTGAATTCCCCTGAAGACGTGAAACTGTTGTTTGGAATACACTCGCCCTCACGGCAATAGTGACACTTGTCAATCTCACATATGCTGCCAGTGTACTGGGGTAGACAGCGGCACAGTTTAGTGCCATTGGTAGTTTGGAGACATGTACCTTTGTTCTCGCAGTGGTTTTCACAGCTTCCTGCAGAGACACACACACACATTATACACACATTAACATATAAGTACACTCACAACTGCACTGGCAATTCTGACTTTATTGTTATGTAACTTACTAATAAGCATAAATGTTAGACATTTTTAAACTTGCATTATCAGCTAGACAACAGGAATACTCACTATACTGGCACTGGTCGCCCAGGAAGTCAGGAGGGCAGCTGCAGGTTGGCTGGTTTCCAGTGCTGACAGTACAATTGCCTCCATTCTTGCAGTAATCCTTACAGGTGTGCAGGTTACAGTTTGGCCCTGTAAACCCTGTCAGGCATCGACAGGTAGGAGAGCCTGTGGAAGGACAGATATGTTGTATGAACGCATAAATAGATGGAAGGCTAAACAGGGACGGTAAAGAGAGGAAGAATGTGTCTTGCTACTAAATATTGGACCAGCAGAAATGTTTTGGTATCCTACAAAGCTGTATTTTAGCTGGCGTAGTGTATTTAAAATTGTAAAATATTATCATCCATTGTACAAGCAAAAGAAAAGAAAAGAAAGAAAAAATTGGCAATGTCCTTATCTTACCCGTAGGGGAAGGGGTGCATGTTCCTCCGTTTTTGCAGTAGTCTCTGCACTGGTCAATCTCGCATCGATCCCCTCCATAATTCGGCTGGCAGCGACACTTGGGCTGCTTGTGAGCATTCAGGAAACAGCTGCCACCGTTCATACACTGGACCGTGCAGGGGCCATTGGGAGGAGCTGCAAAACAATGGTGTTTTTCAGTCATACAGAATGATTTAGGTGCCAGTGTGTGTGTCTGTTCTGCATGTGTGAGTGTGTGCCTTGTTTACTCACCGATAGGAGACAGTGTGGGAGTGGGCAGCTCCACACATGTGCCGTTGTCCAGTGTGCGTCCATTGGGACATGTGCAGACTGGTCCACTGGGGCTCAGCAGACACAGCCATTCACATTTCTTTCTATCACAGGGATTAGCCACTGACATAGACAGAGAGAATACCGGTATCAATAATGTGTCAATATGTAACTACTCTCCTTTCTTGTCTTTGTTCATTGCTGCTATTTCAAATAGAAAAAAAAAATGGTATGATGAGAGCTTTGTCTTTTCTTCTCACTTTCAGGTTGCTTGTAGCGGTGGTACAAGACTATATCCGTGGCGTGGTTCATTCCAGTTGTTAGGTTCTCAACGGGGCCTTTGCCAAACTTATTCACTCTGAAGACGTAGTTGTTGATGTAGGTGACGCCATAGATGTAGTCCTCAAAGATATCAATACTGAAGGGGTGATGGAGTTCTGTGTAGAAACAGAAAGTGTGGACGCATTATAGACTGTATAGATGCTAAACTATATTAAATTCCAGTTGACTAATAAAGACTGATCATTAGTGTGGATGAAGTGTGAGTGTATGTCACTCAACTGTTCTTAATGCTGTTTACAGCTACAACTGCATCACTGCCGTTCAGCCTCACACTGCCAATCAAGGAGAGTTTAGCATCGGCCCAGTACAGACGCTGGTTGAAGTAATCCACAGCTAGACCTATACAAACAGAGAGCAGATTAAAGATTCACACTTCGTATTTTACTATAGACTGGATGATTAAGGAGAAGAGTTTGTGTGTTTGTTTTACCAGTTGGCCATTGGATGTTTTCTTCTACCAGCGTCTCTCTCATGGTCCCGTCCATGGCAGCAGTTTCAATCTTGGGGTGGTTCCCCCAGTCTGCCCAATACATTTTCCTAATGAATGAAATTGAATTGTTACTTCTGTTATTACAATTAAATATCTTGTAAATGTCAAACAGTAGCTTTTTTTTATCATATTCTTATCAACGATAGAGGATGGTGCATTTTGTATAGATTGTAAAGCCCCGTGAGGCAAATTTATAATTTGATATTTGGCTATATAAATGAATTGAAATGATCAGTGCACCCCTAGTTTCCCCAAGACTTGCTCACCCTCTCGGGGGGTCGACTACAATGGCATAAGGCTCATCGATCATGCCGGAGATGAGGGTTTTGCGGTGTTGACCTCCGTTTATCTGGGCCACCTCGATAACATCTCTACCAGAGTCAGTCCAATACAAGTTCCCTGCCACCCAGTCCACAGCTATGCCCCGGGGCATCTTCAGATAAGGGATCTAAATACAAAAGACAGAGAAAATGCAGTAAGAACCTCAAACATTGGACACATATGTTTTATACTACCTGTCTTGTCTATATTTTACATCATACACATGAAAAAGCAAACATATGCATGCACGCTTACATCTAGGTTGGTGACTGCGGAGTCACTCTGACGCCGGTTACGGTTGCTATTGGGGGAGGAGGAGGAAGAAGGCAAATCATAAAAAGAAATGCGTCCCGTGTGCCAGTTTGTCCAGTAAATGCGGTTCGTCTTGACATGCAGGTCCATGGCATCAATGCGCACGTTGGCATCACCCTGGAAGATCTGCTCATAGCGCCAGTTTGGCATCAAAGGGTCCAAGCTGCGGATCTCATTGTCATCAGCGATGTAAAGCACTTGTCCCTGAGCTGGAGATGCACAGGAAATTGTGTCAGGCCAGGAAAAGGACAAACATCATTGCAGTAGAGCAGAGATGTGAAAAAATGAAGGCAGGTAAACAAAATTCAGTATACACAGTGTCCGTAGATATACTGTATAAACACAGGCTTGGAAAGCTAATAAGTGTCACTTATAGAAGTACTCACTATCAGCCTTGCAGGTGTCATTAATTCTGGTGAAGTATTTGTGGCAGCTGCACTTGTAGGATCCCTTGGTGTTGTTGCAGATGTGGGAACACACTCCGAACTGCTTACACTCGTTCTTATCTGCCAACAAGCAAAGGTCACATTGATACACGTCGCACATAGTTTCACGTCCTGAACGAAAACGTAGCCAGGGCAGAGAGAACTGTACCTTCGCATCTGTTGCGTCCACTGGATCGGAAGCCGGGCTTGCAGGAGCAGAAAGAGTTTGTGGCATTCACCACACAGTGAGCTTCATCTCCATCTCCACACACTGTCCTGTTGCTGCGACACTCATTCAGCACTGTGTCTGTAAGCAAAGAAACATGGAGTATGCATTCACACTGATAACCATGCAGCACGGACAATGTTATGACGGCTACACTCTGACACATCACACCTTTTTTATTGCAGTTGATTTCGTCAGAGCCGTAGTCCTCACAGTCGTTGAAGAAATTGCAGCGCAGGACAGAGTTGATACAACGACCATTGGAGCACTGGAACTCCTCCTTTTGACATACTGGTGTGGCAGGAGATACTTTTGGAGGAGACACAGAGAGTTATTACCCTGATTATCATGTGCACAAGTTATTCTAAGCCATGACTTACTCTGTCAGTCTATTTAATAATTTTCAACTTAAAACAAGATAAAAAAAAAAAAAACTCACAGCAGTTGACTTCATCGCTGTTGTCACCACAGTTGTTGACACCATCGCAGTGTTTTGATACTGGCAGACACACACGGTCGTTATGACAGCGGAACTGCCTTGTGGGCGGACACTGGAATTTAACTAAAGGACAGAAGGAGATAAGCTTTAAGAAAGAGAGAAAATTGTGTGCAGTCAAATGGTATTTAGAAATAGTGCAGTGATTCTCACCACACTCTTCTGGGTTCTCATCAGAGTTGTCTCCACAGTCGTCCTCGCCGTCACACTTCCAGCCCAGGGGTTTACAGAGAGTGTTGTTGCACTGGAACTCATCCAGGGGGCAGTGTCTACCCACTAAAACACGAAGGTGAGAAAAGAACTGTTGCTGTTTGCATTCATGTCTTCAGTATCATATGTTGGGCTAAACATCCAATAGAAAGTAAAATGCGTGTTTCTTACCACCAGTGTCACATTTCTCTTCATCGCTGCTATCCATACAATCAGGATCAGCATCACAGCGCCAGCGGATGGGGATGCAGTGGCCAGTTTTGCACTGGAACTGATCACTGTCACACTTCACATCACAGCCATTCTGGACCAAAATAGAGATTTATTTTCATTAGTGCCCCCACTATGTTCAAAGTTCAAATTGTACAGTTAATAAGGAAAGAAATGGTTGGAGAGATACCTCATCTGAACCATCGGCACAATCGTGGTCCCCATCGCACTTCCAGCGTCCAGCAATGCAACGGCCATTTGTGCAGGCAAACTCACTCTCAGAACACTGACGAGGCACTGAGGACAAAGAGAAGACAGCTTAGGAGGGTGAGAGAGGATAATCGAGGGAGAACCGTGAGTAGAATCAAGTAAGGAGAAGCAGGAAAAGAGAAGAGAAAGGTGGGAATAGAGCAGACTGCAAAAAGAACACAGAGTGCTCTGTTGAGAGCCAGGCATACAGTATGTGAATAAAGTAATTCATATCATGGGGCACAGAGGCTGGGATTACACAACATACTGTACGGTATGGAGCGGAGGAGCTAGAGGAGCTAGTGGTGTTGAAAAAGAAACACAGAAAAGGCTCACAAAACAAAAGACAAGCTGGGGTCAAATGAAGGACTGGGTAGCTGAGAGGTTGTGGATGGTTGAGCTGAAACTGTGAAAACACCTACCTCTGGCTCACAGCAACGGGCCAGTGTGAAATGCAAAATAGACATGAGATGATGTGAGATGTGCAAATGGCCACAGAACTAATTAACGTAAAACAGAAACCAAAGTCTCAACCATGCTTGCAGTTGAGTAAATATAACAGAAACACATAGTGAAAGGTGATATATTGCTTACCACTGGAACCTGCTGCATCTCAACAGTATGCTTACAGTAGAGCTCATTCAATAACATAAATCACGGTTTTATTACAGACTGTCTGAGTGAGCAATGTCCCTACCAAAGTGAAAAAAGAAAAAAGAAACCTACTACACTTGTCTTCATCAGAGTTGTCCCCACAGTCATTGTCATAGTCGCACTGCCAGCGGCCAGGCACACAGCGGTTGTTCTTACAACGGAACTGGTACGGCTCGCATGTGCGCTCATCTGAGCAACAAACAGACAAAATAACGTACAAGCATGGCTTTAGTTCCGTTTTGCACCAGATAACCTCTCTGTCACTAATTTAACCTAGTACTTCCTCCTTACCACACTCCTCCTTGGGTTCATCGGAAGCATCTCCACAGTCATCCTCTCCGTCACACTTCCAGCGTGCCGGGATGCAGCGCCCCGAGTCCTTACAGCGGAACTCATCCACGCCACACGTCATTTGAGCTGCAACCGAGAAGATTTTAATGATGAGACAATTTAATAGATATCATCATTATTATTATTAATGTTCAGAAATGTGTCTGTTTCAGTTTTAATCAACTCCAACTTAAACTTAACCGAATAATCATCCGTCAAGTAATGACGAGTGAAAATCAACACTCCCCTGCAGTCAGGTTCTCAAGGTTCTACCTCTATACCCCAAACCTCAGTGCACTATTTTCTAGATATCCAATGTCTCATTAATATGAAAACTCGGGGCCCATTAAAGAAGGGTTCGTGCTGTATAGGAAACTTCTTCTCATTTGTTAAGTAGAGGTGTTGTCTTGTTCAGTAATCGTAAATTGTGTCTTACTGCAGTTGGCAGGCTCATCAGATCCATCCACACAGTCATTGTCCCTGTCACACACCCACACCCGTGGGATACAACGCTTGGTGATGGCACATTGGAATTGGTTGGGGGCACACGTCACCTCCGCTGCACAAGAGATAGACAGGTTAGGCCAACTCACTGACAGACAGTAAATACAGAATTGTTATTTGATCACTATGCATAGAAATGATGGATGAAAACAGTGATATTCTTAGCGAGTGGGCTCTAAAGGCCACTCCAAAATGCGGGTGGACGGAACTGATGATTTTGCGATTCCTCGGACCCTTGCAGCTAGAGGGGCTAATATGTAAATTTTGACCTCAGGATGGCTCGACCGAATAGTTCTTGTAGTCTCCCTCTATGGAGCATGAATGTGTAGCAAATGTCTCTCAGCAAATGCCATGGCAGACGCATTATGCAACATAATTTGGACTAAGGTTATTGTGAAAAGAAAAGTCAAAATTGACAGAGATCCTCAGGGGAGTCTATAAGTGTTCAGCAATTTCCATTGAAATCTGTTCATTAGATTTTGATACACGGTGAGTAGAAACTGTGGCCTAAGGAGGCCATAGAAGAAAAGTCAAGAGGTCACTACAATGTTTTATAGATAAGTGAACAGACAAACAGTACTAGTGGGGTAACAATAAAAAAATAATGTTTTAGGGAACTACAAGGACATGGCAGTAAGACTCACGACAGTCTTTCTCATCCTCTCCCTCTCCACAGTTGTCCTGTCCATTGCAACGGAAGATGCCGGGGATGCAGCGGCTCGGATGGCTACATTTAAACTGACTGGGCAGACACACATGGATGTCTGGAGACAGAAGATAACAAAGAGTGAGTGACAAAGGGTTTAGGTTAGTGCAGGTAGAAATACATAAAAATATTAAAACATTCTGTATGTGCGGGGATGTATACCACAGTTGGCTTCATCAGAGTTATCTTGGCAGTCATTGTCTCCATCACAGATGTAGGCTGGGTTGGTACAAATGCCTGTGCCACACTGGAACTGGCCTGGTCTGCACTTGAACTCAGCTACAGTGACAGAACGCATCACATTTTTTTCAACCAGAAGGACCAAGACAATATCATGTAACAATAATATATTATCACGATTGTAGTCAGGCTGGACTCATCACTCACGGCAGTCTGCAGGTTCATCTGACCGGTCCCCACAGTCATCCTCGGTGTCACATTTCCACCAGAACGGAATGCACTTGTCGTTTTTGCACACAAACTAAAGTGACAAAAAAAAAAGAGAATGGCTACTTTTTAGAGCTGATCATCTTTTGAAATAGGAAAATGTCAAAAACGATAATCTCGAGACAGCACACCTGACTTGCAGTGCAGTTGGACAAGCATTGTTTGCCATCGGCTGCGAGGTAAAAGTTACTCGGGCAGGCGCATTTGTAGCCCCCTCCAGGTGAGAGCAGACACAGGTTGCTGCATCCTCCGTTGTTGGTCTGGCATGGGTGGTCTTCGACTAAAGAGCAAGGAAATTTAACACAATTATACAACACAATTAAAGGCAGATCAGACAGAAACCAGGATGTACTTAAGGATATGCTGCACATTTCATACCCTCAGGCTGACGGTATGGGTGGTAAATGTGAACGTCCATCGGTCTGTGTAAGGTGCTGATCAGCATGGTCTTATTGATTCCGAGGGTCTTGTGAGCTCTGTTGATAGACTTTGTCTCCCAGTCTGTCCAGTAGATGTACTCCTCAAACAGAGTCATCGCAAAGATGTGAGGAATATCCTGAGTCAGAACTGCAGTGGTACAAGCACAAAAACACATGAGTTAGTAGCAACAACTGGAAAAGTGCACAAACACACTCACATGTGTTGGTATGAGTGTTACCTGTGTGTCTGTTGGTTCCGTCTAGGCTGGCAAATGCGATATAGTCCTCCCGGGCGTCAGCCCAGTAGATGCGGTCATTAATAAAGTCCAGTGTCAGGCCATTGGGCCAAGTGATCTTATCCTCCACAATGACACTCCTGTTGGTGCCATCCATCCCAATCCTCCCAATGTGAGGATTGTCTCCCCAGTCTGACCAGTACAAATACCTGTCAGGGAAGTGCTGCATTAGGATTATTGTTTATTGTGATTCACACATCAGACCAGGGACAGACCACAGGAAGTCAAAATATAGAAGAAAAGATCCACAGTTTCAGAGGTCTTGGGGTTGTCTCATTAATAATAGTAATGAGTTTCAAAGATATTACAAGAAATAACAAGAAAAGTCAGTTAAAGTTAGTCTTCTATTATACTGTATATTTATATAATTAAAACTAGGCAGTTTAAATTTGCAGAATATGAATCAATGATTTTGGTGAATTGCATCCATCTGGTAGTGAAACAAGCTTCCAGTCCGAAAAGGTTCTTCTGTTTGATCCACTTTTACAAAAGTTGACTCTCTTACCCATAGCGTACATCCACAGCCACAGCACGTGGTTCCCTCAGGCCGTTGTTGACCAGAACTGTTCGGTACGCTCCATTCAGCTTTGACACCTCGATAGTGTCCCGGCCCTTATCACACCAGTACAGGTTTCCTCCTACCCAGTCCACTGCCAGACCGTCTGGGTTGCTGAGTGATGTGCGATGAAGAACCTAACAAATAAGCAAGCAGTATAAACTTTGTGAATCTGCATCTCACAGTGAAGATTGTTGTTAATTTTCCTGGGATTTACCTGCACATACATGCACCGAATAGGAATGAATTAATCATTTATTTGGAAATATTGCACAGAAGACGAATGAACCTTATCTTCCTTAGATAAGGAGGAGCCACACTGACCTGAACATCGCTGCCGTTGATGTGCATGCGTCGGATCATGCTGCCCTGGGTGGTCACATCTGTCCAATAAATCATCTGCTGGCGATAGTCGAAGTCCAGAGCCACAGCATTGTTCAATCCCTGTCAAAGCAGAGGAGCTGCATTAGTCTGGGAATGGCGATAAAAACCTGAAGGATGGTTTGCAGGATTTAAAAATACTTCAAAAGGACATGCTGTATCTGCAGGTCTCACCTGTTTGAGCAACGTGTAGTTGGAGCCATCCAAGTTGAGCTTCCGCAGGTAATAGCGGTTGGCAAAGATCAAGAATGGTTCCTCATCTGCATGAAGAGAGACAGCATAAAGTATTACTGTAACAAGGATTTACTTTCAAGACTTGCCTGGCTGCTATTAATCTGTCATGTTTCTTACCAGAGGTGGATTTGCATATGGTGGGGTTGTTAGGGCTAAGCTGGAAACCGTCCACACACAGACAGTGAAAGCTGCCGTGTGTGTTAATGCAACGCTGTGTGCAGGGATAGGTGGTTGTGCACTCATCTATGTCGACACACGTCTTCCCATCATCTTTCAGACGGAAGCCAGGGTGGCATCTACACTGTGATGGGGCAAAGTACGAAAGCAGGTAAAGCAACAGAGAACACTGTTTATTTTACTTATCACTAGAGAACTCAAGTCAAGATGTCACGGTGTTGACTTACTTTGAAACCTATTTTAAGGTCTTCACAGAGCTGGGTGCAGCCGCTCAGTTTGCTGTTCAAGCACTCGTTACTAAAGCAGTTCAGCTCGTCGGAGCCATCACCACAGTCGTCCTTATGGTCACAAAGAAGCGTCTCGTTGACACAATTTCTATTATTGCAGGCGTACGCTGTGTCGTTGCATTTCTTCTCTGTTAATATAAATAAATGAAAACGGGAACAAATGAAGATAACATGTGAACACGTGAAAAAGAAATTGTATGTACTTTTAGATGCCTTGTCTATATACTTGTCTATTCCTGTATGCTTGCTTTCTGTATGCTGTAGTACTTCTAGGTTCTTTGCCTGTATATACATATTGTTTAACTGTAACTTAACATACTCAACAGCTGAAAATGAGACATTTGCCTAAAGATGGCAAATTTAGATTAGTATGTGTGAATGTTAATATAGATTGGTCATGGTGTTATACTTTATGTAGCTAAAGTCAAGTGTAGCTGTAGTGGCTGTGTGAATATAACCTGGGCCATTGCATCGCGGATTCTTGGGGGCCTCGTCTGAGTGGTCGTGGCAGTCAAAGTCTCCATCGCACTCCCATAACCTCTGGACGAGGCAGCGTCCATTGGCACAGCGGAACTCATTGGGTCCACATGTTAGATATTCTGTGTCAAAAATAAGAACAGCATGCGGTTGAAGGAGAGTCAAAGTCATTGTTAAACACAAAAGCGAGGAGAGAGGTCATGGGTCCACTCACCACACTCCTGGGACTCATCTGAGCCATCGCTGCAGTCGTTGTCATGGTCACACACAAAGTGCTTGGGGATACACTGTTGGTTCTGGCACATGAACTCAGTGCTGCGGCACGTGTTGTTAAAGACTGAGACATGAAAATATTTGGAGAGTGAATGAGAAAAAATATGCTCCTACAAGTGCAATATAGATTTATGTCGCTCTGCTTTATTAAAACGTTTTTATTTTGACCAGCCTGCACTCACCACAGCCAGCTTTGACACTCTCGTCCGCTCCATCAGGACAGTCTTTGTCTCCATCACACTTCCAGCGCTGAGGGATACATGTGTGTGATCCAGGACACTGGAAAGCCTCAGGACTGCAGGTTTTTGTTTCTGTGATGAACATCATAGGTTACTGAAGGTGTCTTTTCGTTACCCTAAGTATTTGTGAATATACTGTTGAATCCATAAACAATTAGTTTATTATATTTTTGCAATGATTCAGAGCCAGAATGGAAGCTGTTAAATACACAAATATCCAGAAATGGAGGGATCTCTCTAAAGAGAAAGAGATACATTAGCACTAACTGTTTTGTATTTGTTGTAACTAAAGGTTTATGCCCAACACTCACTGCACTTGCTGTCCTCATCACTGCTGTCACCACAGTCGTCAGCTCCATCACAAACCCAGCTGTTGGGAATACAGCGGTGGTTCCTACACTCAAACTGGGAGGCTGAGCAGAATTTATCTAAAAAGAACCAGAAATAATTCATTAAGTGCAAAGCAAAGTAATGTTTGTTGCAATTCACCTTGTTTATCTTTGAGTATCTGGACTTACCACAGTGAGCCTCGTCTGCGCCGTTCTCGCAGTCATTCTCTTTATCACATGTCCAGCTCATTGGGATACAACGTCCACTAGGACAGGCAAAGAAGGGGGTTGGACACTTTGTTCTCCCTCTCCCTGGCAGGGTACAAGGGATAGGTTAAAGAAGAAAACATCAGAAGTATTACAGTGAGCCAGTATAAAGAGTGAAGGAGAAAATTTAATTTACATTCTGGTTTTTTTTTTTTTTTTTAACCACAATTTAATGGATGAAAACATTCATTGTTTTTGTCTCTTCCATTTGAAATAATCTAAATTGAACTTCTCGCTCTAATCCATCTCTGGAAAATTACTTTTTTCCTAGAACACTGCCTGAACATTTCAAAACACTATGTGTGTTTTCAGAGGTTGTTAAAAAAATACCTGGGCAATTTCTTTCATCGGAAAAGTCTCCACAGTCATTAGCTCCATCACAATGCCACGAAGGGTCAAAGCAGAGTGTGGTGAACTCGCACTTCTGAAATGTCACTCCCTTCACTCCCAGATGGAAGTAGCTGGAACAGTCCGTGGCAGCTTAACAAAGACGGCAGCACTACTTTATTACCATAGCCTGGGAGAAAATCTTTACTTTTCTTTTCTAATTATTTTGATTTTGGTGACTCAATCTTATAATTTTTTACTTACTGCAGTTCATCTCATCACTGGCATCCTCACAGTCTACTTTCTGGTTACACTTGCTAGAGTTGGAGATGCAGCCTCCGTCTCGGCACTGGAACTGATCGGCTGAGCACAATGTGGCTGACAAACACAAAAACAGTGAACGCAATTTAAAATCAAAAAGGAAGCAGATAGTAAAAAACCTGCTAGTCAGTTAGTATGGCAAACTCACCGTTACAGAAAAGTTCATCAGAATTGTCTCCACAGTCGTCCTGTCCATTACACCAGGAGCTATGCCCCACACAGCGGCCATTCACGCACCGTCTGTAACCCTTCTTACACATACGGTTGGCTGAGAACCAGACAGGAAATGATAGGGAATCAAATTACGGTTATGGTTTAATTTTGACCAGTCTTTTTTTTTTTTGGCAGAGAAAATGATTCTACTCACCGCAGTACGACTGCTTCTCATCAGACTTGTCCTTACAGTTGGGCGAGCCATCACAAGTCACGGTGTAGTTAACACAGTCTCCATTTCCGCACTCAAACTCATCAATGTTGTTGCATGTAGTGTTCTGGGCTGAAAGAGACAAAGACAGAAAAATGCTCTCAGGTACCTTATGAGGTATGGAAAGGTTTTCATTGTTCATTCAAATCTATTCAAAAACCTGATCTCTGCCTTGCCTTAATTAATTAAAAAGAAAAACATCTGCAAATTATAATATAACAATTATTTTTTTTAAATCATGAAGTTACCCTTCTAATCAGTATATGGTATCAACTCTTTTAAAGCCACGTGAGCAGAGGACACCGACTCCTTTTCTTGTATTACCTATGCAGGTGTTGTCTTCCAAAAGCTTCCTGTCACCACGACAACTGCAGTTGACTCTTCCCTCAGAGGTCAGCAGACACAGGTCCTGACACCCTCCATTGTTAACACGGCACAGAGAGAACTCACCTACGCAGAGATGAGGGACATTAGTCACACAAACCTACACGTACATTGTCAACACGTCTGACCGATTCTTCTAAAACTACACATCCAACTCCCGACACACAACATCCACGTCGGCAGGCGAGAATGTATCAATGGCTCTTCCTCTGCTGAAGGCATAATTCAGTGTGACTCAATCTAAATGGGATTTGCACCTATTACTACACACAGTGAAACAAACTCACAGCTGTTGGTGTCGTTGGCCACTGCGACGATACCCATTGGCTGCTGAGGGATGTCGGCACGCAGCACTTTCATGTCTCCTCCTGTGTATTTGTCAGCCCGAAGTACAGCCCTCCTTACCCAGTCAGTCCAGAAAATGTAGTCTCCGTACACAGCCAGGCCAAACGGATGCACCGGCTCATTCTTCAACACCACCTGCAGGAGGAAGCACAGCCGCATTCATGATCTCATACGTCCAACAATTTACCAGCCTTGCAACAAACTGTCAGCTGTTATCAGGAAATAATACATACAGTTGATCTGCACCATGTGTGTGTGGTGTTACTCACGTAGCGGCGACTGCCGTCATATTCACAGCACTCTATCTTGTCAAGTGTGGCATCAGAAAAGTAAAGTTTTTCAGCACGGTGGTCTATGGCCAGGCCGTTAGGGGTTCGGATGTCAGTGCCAATGATCACGAGGACATTGGAGCCAGTGAGTGTGGCACGCATGATACTGGGCGACTGCTCGTTCCAGTTGGTCCAGAACATTAGGCTGCAGGGATATGTAAAAATCAGTAATGTGTATGTGTAATACTTTGACATAAATTAGGTCAAATAGGTGTAATATGAATGATATGATCATTCTAACCTCTGACACTCGTCAAGGACAAAGGCTCTGGGGTGGTCATCTCCTGACATGGTGACCACGGTGTGCCGGTCAGCAGCACCCCAGCGGTTCTGATCCACAGTGTGGCGGGTTATGGTTGAGGTAGTGTAGCTGGTCCAGTACAGCATATCCCAGCCCCTGTGGTATGCCAAACCTTCCACTGAGCCAACATCTGATAAAAAAACAGAGTAATGGACAGAAGAGAGAGAAATCAAACGAGTGGAAGGAAATGAAGCACGTCAATCCCAGGGCTATGTTAAAAGGCGACGGTGAGGACTGACTGGCAGCAGCTGAGCGCTGGCAGTTTGCTGTGTGGCAAGTACAGTCATGGACTATGGACATGACAGCTTGGTATTAATGACCAAGAACACTGTGTGATTTGAGGCTTTTATCCAACAAATAGCTCACGAAAAAGGTCACAATAACAGTTTCAAGCTAGCGTATTACTTTCCATTGCAATACCTCATCAACAGATGAAGAGTAGTCACTTTCTCTGCTCCAAAGCCTTGAAATGAGTAAGAGATTGAGCCTGTGAGCTTCCATTGCTGAACAGAGGACAGACAAGAGTCAGCCAAGATGGAGGAACACAAAGTTCTGTAGTGTAATAGAGAACAGCTGCTCTGCTGCTGAGAAACAATACATGCACACACATACTGTACGTGTACTTTCAGGAGGAGTCAAACTGAGAGCACACACGTCAGATGATGCCAGAGACAAATAAGCGGTAATAGTTGCCTTTTTGTTGCTTTCTGCGGAGGAACAGTGAAGGTCTACTGATTACAGCGACCTTTCTGGCGGGACACTTAACACTACACCTCAATATCTCCAGTGCAACGCCACAGACACAGACAAATCAACATCTTGTCTGCCGCATGCTATGAGATTCTGAATGCAGCAAAGCAACTGGGCTTGCAATGCAAAAACAACTCCCGTGCTTCTCATACTCATAAATCAATACCTAAAATCGACGAGGTACAACATAAAATCCATTCACCTGTATTTCCTCTTTCTCTAGAGCTGTTAATGAATTGTCAGTCTCTAGCCTGCAGCCCCCTCGACCCAAATTCTTTCTTCTGTTTATCATGGCATTTTTGTTGACCTAAGCCTGTCTGGGTCTCTGTACATTTTTTGCTTGATGTTTACAGTAATACTAATACAGTAATACGAGTTGAATTTATTGCGCTCAAGCTCAGACATAGATAGTTTTTTTATTGCACTTATCTGCAGTAGGTGTGATAGCAGCTGAGTGTTTGCTATCAGTCAATAATTACACTGATTCCTGAAGGCAAACAGTGTTTCTCTCTGTATCTCTTTATGCATATCTGTGTACGTTTTCTATATGTGTAACACTTTTAGAAAATACAGATCTGATCTGATCAGTACAGATCTGTTCAGACAAATGAACAGAAACAATGAACCCTGAGAAAAACTACATCTGGTCTCACAGATCCCTCCCACAGAGAGAAAGCCAGCCCATATCTGTCATGCTCTCTCTCGTAATCAGTCCAGAGTTCAGAGTTCACCGCCATTTACGTACTCCTACTGTCAAGCTATTCGGCTCTATTTTCCTCCTCAGCTACCATTCTACTTCTCAAGAGATCCCTTCCTCATACGCAGAATTGAGCCTGATTGTGGATCGCTGAGCCCAGGCCTGATTGAGATGTCGTGTGGAGAAGCTGTCTGAGGTGACAGGAAATCGTGCAATCTACTGCATTTAGCTCCCAACACTCGGACGCCGTTAACAGGAGCCAAGGGGGAGGAATGAAAACCCCAACAGCAAACTGAAACTGGTGGTGTCTTGACTTCAAGGGAGGGGTCGGATGTTATTTCAATTCTTCTACTGCCTTCAGCAAATCAAAAGTGGAGCTGATTGCGAGGACTAGAATGGCTTGATTCACATAGAAAACATGGGAAGCAGCTCGACAACTATGATACTGCTCATTCGCTGGATGTGTGTTATGGGACCATTTTTATGAGGTAATGTAATTTCCACAGGGACAGAATGGACATGAATATATGTAATGTGTGTATATGTACGTATTTAACATCAATCTTCATTTCTTGAATTTTCTCGTCAAGGTTAAGGAAACTGGAATTAGGAAAATTGCCTGATGTTGTTTCTGAGTAACCTCCATTGACTCACAGCGTGAGTAATCCGTTCCACACTGTGTATTATGAGTAGATTTATGATCACCTTAAGTATATTGGCCCATCCATAAGCTAATTGTGTTTTAACAGTGTCAGTATGACTGGAAGCCATTACTGAAGACAGAAAGATGCAGCTGTGGAACTCTACAGGTGAAGACGATCTGCTGGCGAACAGCAGTGACACAGAGCTGGGTCATGTGGAGCAGGTACTCGTCCCAATATTAGATATACTGATTCTGGTACTGGGAGTGGCAGGGCACACGATTGTGATGGTGATCCTGTGTAGGAGGCAGAGGAGAGGGCCTAATGGACAGTCTCACCAAGGCACAGGGACAGATGTCCTCCTGCTGGCTCTGAGCTCTGCAGACCTGCTGTTGCTCTCCATGGTTCCCTTCCATACTGTCGCTATCGCTATTCAGCAATGGCCCTTTGGGGACTTCATGTGTCGTCTGGTGAGCTTCTTGGGATCAGCCTGCTCCTCAGCAAGCATCTTCACACTGGCAACACTGGCTGTGTCGCGCTATCTGACTGTGGTGCAGCCTGCCAGAGCTTACTTCCTCCTCTCACATCGCCGGGTATCTATAGCTGCTGCGCTGCTCTGGGTCCCCGCCTGCATCCTGGCGATTCCCCAGCTGGTTTTTCGCTCGGTGGGAACCCCGCTCCGCACCCCTGATGGCCTTGCCTGCTTCGCTTTCCTGTCCCACAGAGACCAGCTAATCTACGGATTGTTTCACTTTCTCCTGTCCTTTTTACTTCCACTGGTCACCATTGCGGTGGCATATAGCAGCATCTTCATGTTCCTGTGGAGGAGTCAGCATGCTGGCAGGGCCCCTCAAGTAGAGCGCTACCAGAGCAAGGTGACCCAGACATCAGCCATGCTGGTGCTGGCTTTTACCCTGTGCTGGCTGCCGTCTTATGGCCTGACGCTGGCCTTACTAGTGAATGAAAGTTCAGGGGCCACTGGCGCTTCACCACGTTACGGCCCCTTCAGTGTGTTTGCACGGCTCATGGCCACCTCCTCTACAGTGATCAACCCCATCCTCTATGTGCTCATGTCCCAAAAGTTCAGACAAGACCTACTGGGGCTGTTTAAGCGGAAAGGGCAAACAGCCCGTGAGACTGTGGCTATGGCTGCTGCCTGACAGTATTACCATCAGCACCTAGCCTGATATAACTGACCACCTGACACACAACCACTGAGCAAATTCTGACTACTGAGGATTAGAATAAAACAACTGCAGAAAGATTCATATGAAGAAATGATCACTTCCCTTAACCTCATGAGGAAAGTCTACTTCACAAGGCAAAACAACAACATACTTCACTCAAAAACAAGACTTTACTTTTTAACATTCACTTTGTTAATCTGAAGAACAGTTTGCCCCGGGAGATGCTGCACAGTGACAGTAGGACAAACAATCCTGAATCATGTACTCCTGCTAAAACTGATAAATAAAAGGCACTTTGGTAAAACATTAACAGTGAACTTTTGTTTTGTTGTGCTGAGATAAGGTGAAGGTCTATTTGTCTCACTGGGCCTGTTTATAATCGTATACACTGTGTTCTCTAAGCACAGATAAAAAAGGGTCTTTTGTTTTTTTAAGAATAAAAACTTTGTGGTTGTATTCACATCAGTGGGAGTGTTTAGAGAAACTTCAGCTGTTTTCTTCTCCAGGACGACTTCTCACTGGGAGGTCTGATTTGATAGAACTAAGGTTTTTTGTTATCGTGTAGAAACCAGAAAAGTCAAAATACAGGGTACATATCAATTGTGAGAGGGGGGGAATACACTGCAGATAAACTGGGAAATGAGATGGATGTGAAAAAAATGTAAAGAAATGGTTTGCAAAAGCCTACGATGTGGGAATACTCACTTTCTACCACAGTCTTGCGGTCAGATCCATCATCACTGATCTGCTGGATGTTGCCAAAGTGGATGTCGCTGAAGAAGATCCGGTTAGCTCCCTTCCCTCCCCCTCCTCTGTAATCAAAAGTAAGTGCAATGACGTTCTTCATGTGCTCGGGGTCCTCAAACGGCTTTATGGGGGCATTCAGGTTGTTTTCATCTGATAGGTGGACACTCTTTAATATGGTGCGCTCTGAGTAGAGCAGGTAGCCATCATAGTCACGGCAGCTGCATCCGTCTTCAGCCAGCATCCCGTGGGCACAGGCACATGTACGCTGTCCGTTGCCACGGAAAAGACACAGCTGCTGGCAGCCGCCATTGTTGCCTTTGCACACATTTGTTCCTGCACACAGAGATTACAACCACAAAGAGATCATTAACAACTGTCAGTTAACAATCTACTAACAATCAACATCAAATTGAATGTTTAAACAGTGTTAAATTAACAACTAATTTAAAAAATATATCTGAAAAAAAAGCAAACTTTTTATAGTAAACCCCTCAGCACTTACCTTGCTGTCTGGCCCTGTTGAAAACCTTGATGTCTTTGAGCTGCACCCCAATACCAGTCCTCAGAGACACAGAGTCTGTGGCATTGTCTTTACTCCCTCTCTTTATAGAGCCGTTGGCATGCGTCCTGCAAGAAAGTAGCAGACAAACAGCTTTAAAAAAAGAGGCTGAGGTTAGCTAATGAGAAAAGTAATAAGACAGTGGCTGAATATCACTCTAAAATAATCAAGATCAAAAGTGAAGGCAAGTAAGTCAGAGAGAAGAGGTATATCTGACCTGTCACTCCAGTAGATGTAGTTCTCAAACACAGACACAGAAAACATGTCCATGTTGTTGTTGGCCAGCACCACTTCCCTGTTCTCTCCTGTCTCGAGGTTGATGCGCTCAATCTTGTCCGTCCTTGCATCACACCAGTACAGCAAACCGTCCTACATGCACACAGACAGTAATGATTTTGACATTGTGATGTAGCGTCCACTGTCTGCATTAGATCACTGTGATATACATGCACGGGTTTGTTTTACTGTACCTGGTAGTCAATGGAGATACCGTTGGGCCAGCTGATACTGGCATTGACCAGGACAGCCCTCTGAGATCCATCCAGACGAGACCGTTCAATACGGGGATACTGGCCCCACTCTGTCCAGAATAGGTACCTACACACACATACACACACACAGCAAAGCACAGAGATAACTTCCTCAATAATCAATAATGAGAGAAATAACAACAGAAGCTGAAGATAGCTGCAGTGATAATTGGTGCTACACCCATCGTTGTTTCCTCTCACCCTTTCTCAGGATGGACAGTGATGGCACGAGGTTTGTCCAAACCCTGGGAAATCACCACATAGCGGAAGGAACCGTTCAGTCTAGCAACCTCGATCACATCAAAGCCTTGGTCTGTCCAGTAGATGTTTCCTGTGGAAAACAGAAGAGGAACAATGATTCTCTCTGAGAGCTACTGAGCACATGATGCACTATGAATGAACTACTTTTTGATTCTACATGATGAGCAGAGACAAGATGGAGCAGAAATTATGAGAATGACACACACAAGATGCCAATGCCACAGTCAAGTGACGAGAAGTAATTTATTCAAGGAAATTCTTTTACACGACTCACGTCTCTTTCTCGGTTTCCACGTGTCTCAGTTATTCCGCTTTCAATTCATGTCTCTAGTCTCTACTATTGAAAATAATTGAATTGTCTTCACCTGCTATCCAGTCAACAGCTATTCCCTCCACCCTGCCGATGCCATTAGTGACCACGTCCTCTCTCCAGGTCTGATCTCTCTTGGCCCTGCTGATGGTGCTCAGGCCCATGTCCACCCAGTAGATTGTGTCATTGTCTGGGGAAAATTAGATAGATGGATGGATGGATAGATGGATAGATAGATAGATGGATAGATGGATAGGTGGATAAATGGATGGATGGATGGATAGATGGATATATCGATATTAAAAGTTGGACAGAATTTTTCACACATGCACACACTACTTTCAATAGTGAATTAAGTTAATGTGTTGCAATATGTCTTACCAGCATGGAAATCTATGCCCACAGCCAGTGAGGTGCCTGACACTGGTACCAGGGCATCAGATTTGTCTGATGGATCCAAAGGAATACCACGTATACCCTCATGCACAGAGTACAGGAGGAAAGAGCCAACACCTACAGCAAACAGATACAAGTTTTGACTCTTTAAAAAGTTTGTTCTACATCACACGGTTATTATTTTAATTAATCTCTTCAATTCAAATGTGGCTGAATCAAGAATATTTATATGCATAAATGTGCCATACCCTCACAGGACTGCTGCCCTCTGCGCAGGCTGTATCCTGCAGTGCACATGCAGGATCTGCTGGTCTGGGAGGTGGGGAGACACAGCTGGGAACAGTCTCCATTGTTATTACTGCAGAGATTGGTGCCTGGAAACACATGGGAACAAATACACAAAACAAATCAATGAGGAGTAAGGGAGACATAAACAGATGTGTTCTTGCTTAGGTAAAATGACCGCATGCATATCTTAAATAAGACAAAGACATATAACAATGCTATAAAAGCTCAGAGATAAAGATTGCATGTGGCAGCCAGCCCTGCACCTTTCTGCACAGTTTCATTGTAGATTTTCATGTGCATCATGGGTGATGTGCTGTTTCTCAGGACTTTCCAGTTGCCACCATCATTCTTGTCACAGGTTCCTATCTGATCAGTTCCTTGGTCTGCCCACCACAACTTTTCTCCTACAGAACACAACACACAACAACATGGTCAACACTCTTCAGTAGAACCACATCCAAAACTTTAAGAACCATATGAACCTAAATTCTGAAAAATATTTAGAAGGCACACACACATATATAGATTTGTAAGACTGTCAATTCTACTAAATTCAGGGATGTTACCAAACAGTCATGGCTGGACTCTCTCTCTGGGACTGAATATTACAATGATAATAATAATAATAATAATGAAAAAAAATCATCACCAGCTGGCGTGAACATTTTCTGGAGACTTACCCATGATTGCCAGAGCGGTAGCCTTGGTCAGCTTGCCTTTGACGCCCTCAAGTACCTCCAGTCCAGAGCCATCCAGCTTGCACCGGTTGATGGTGCTGTTTCCAGAGCTGATCCAGTATAGCTGTTCATCATCAAAGTCAATGGAGAGACCTGGACAACAAAAGAGAGAGCTTAAGTGTAATGGCATGCCCTGTCACTAGGGTGTGCTGTCTTTCAAGCAGTCATACAAAGAGGTGGAGTAAATCACTAACCGACAGGGGCTTTCTGGTTGGTAAATAGGACGCTTCGGTTGCTGCCGTCTGTGTTGGCCATGCTGATGTTGTCCCCATCTGTCCAGTAGAGCTTCCTGAGGGAGGCAGGCAGAAAAAAAATCAGCAAAACTATAGCACGCCATTGCAAGAAGGGGGGAGACTTGAACAAACTTTTCAGCACGTCACAATTTTTTTTCTGTTGAAACCTTATGGCTCACTGTGCAGCAAAACTGGAGGGGCTTTTCTTATTGACAAGAAAGTATCATGATGTGAAGAAATCAATTTGTCATCTTTCTGCAGTCAATGAAAAGTAATTTAATGATATTTATCTATAAAACTCCACTGTCAAACTTTGCAATCTACCTCACATCTATAATTACTCAAATATATTATATAAAATATTATAGACAACAAAATACGGAGTGTAGTATCTGGGGACTTTAATAGCAATGTTTTTTTTTTTTAAATCTTTTTCACTTCAAGGTCTAATTAAGTCCAGTAATATGTGCAGACACTGATGGAGTTGGGTGAAGCAGAAATATAGTTGAGCTGGAAAACTGAACAGTAGAGACCCGCAGGAAACCTATTTAAATTCAGCAGCTGAAAAACGTCTCTCTCTGACTCATCATCCCATCAACCCTCCCACACAACACACACTCACATAAACACCTCTCTTTTGCTTGCTCTTCAATGAAAACACATGCACAAAGAGCATATAGGATGATGTGATTGTGTGGCTGTTTAGGCCACATGTAGTCTATGTTTAAAGGGTATCTATCCTCTGCCCACATTTTCCACTTCCTGTCAATTCCAACCGCTTCCACCACACCCTTCATTTGTTTGCTAACATGCCTTTAAATAAAATGTCTAAAGCATTTAAACACCCACATTTGCGTGTGTTTTTGTGCATACACATTTGAGTCCCTCCTCGACTCTCTTTGCCCCCTCCCACTCCTGGATGTGTTCTGGGCAGTGTGTTTGTGTGCCAGAAAGAGAAGACAGCCCCAGCATATGTATCCAGCATCTGCTTCTCATTTTCCCCAATGCCAACAATGCTGAGATCGGAAACTTTCCTCCACTTAAGTAGGCTAAGTCTTTCAAACAGAGGAAGGAGTACACAAAAAAAAAAAAAAAAACACAAGAAGGCAAGGACATTTCTTTAGAAAATATCCTTTCTTCATCCACCTCAAATACAAAAAAACCCCACACATTCCTGCAGGTCAAAACTAAATATATAAATACAGATAAATACACAGATAAATACTGAGGGGATATGGTTTTACGAGAGAAGAGAGAAAAGGAAACATGGACATTTGCTAAACAAGACAGAAAGTGACAGGATGTAAGAAAAACTAAACAGTGTCAGAAAGAGTCAGTGTCACCAGCTGTAAATAATTCAAAGATTGTCTATTTGAGCTCAGGAGCTAGTTTGAAATAAAACGGAGCTAGAGAGAGAAAGGGAATGACAGAGGAGGAAGCCGACATGATGAGAGAAACTACTCTGCCTGTCATCACTGACTGCGACCAGGGGGGAACCTGACAGAGAGTGTGTGTGTGTGTGTGTGTGTGTGTGGTTGGGTTAAAGGTGAAATAAGGATGGTGTCTGACAGCAAATTCTGCAAGCTTCATTTTGAGTAAGTGTGACAGCTTTATAGTGTGTGTGTGTGTGTGTGTGTGTGTGTGTACAACCAACCCTAGAATTGGATGCAACACTAGACAGTGTGGTTTGTCCAGGCCCTGGATGACAGCATTTTTGAAGGAGCCGTCCAGTCTGGCAACATTAATCTGTTTCTTATTGGCATCATAGCTGGTCCAGAACAGGTTCCTAGACACCCAGTCCACTGCCAAGCCGTGAGCGTTGGGCAGATCTGAAGATGGATGAGCATACACACAGAACTATTTAACAAATTTTGTTAGTTATTGTGTTTAAGACAAAGAAATGCATATGCTGAAAACTACTCAGACTGAGAGATTTGGGAAGAACTGAAGAAAACACATGAAAATGACCCTTTGCTAATCCCCCCACCTTAGTTACTGTTGCTACGTCAAACTCTCAATTTTTTCTAATAATACACACATACAGTATATGTATTCTACTGTGTTGACTTCATACCAGCAGAGACTACAGTCTCAACTCCAGTGCCATTAATGAAAGCTCTCTTGATGGTCTGGGTGCGGACATCTGACCAGTAGATTCGGTGCTCCAGAGCATCATAATCCACCACAGTCACGTTGTCGATGTCTGGCACAGTGAAGGAGATGATGTAGTTGTAGTACGGGTTGTCAATGTCCACTCCCCGAATCTCAATCTGGCGAGCATACAGCAGGAACTGACGGGACTCTGCAGGGGGAAGGGAGGGGAGATGTTGACATCCATATACTTCAGTGATTCTGCAGAGCTTTGGCATTCAATAAGAGTAATCAGGAGTTAAATGCAGCTTCAAGTCAAAAGTCAAATGCATGAGTGCACACTAACGGCAGAGTTGGGGATAGGTGGTTGCAGCATGGATTAGAGCCTCTGTGCATTGTTCCTGCCACCTGAAAAAACAGTTAACCCAATTGCATCTTTAACTCTAATGATTGTGTCTGGATACATTACAATTGCATTGGTCTCAACAGTCCTATCATCATTTAACTGTGGGCATCTTAAATTATACACAGGAAGAGAGAGAAAGAGAAGAGAGAGGGGGGGGGGGGTAATGACAGTGTCAGGCTGTATCAGCCAGGCCAGACTAGGTGGTGGACATGGAGGGTTGTGGCTGATGGCTGCATCAGACAGAATGGGGCTCTCCATTCCATTACCCCCGAAGATAATAGAAAGTGCTGCCCTGAATACTAAACTCACACACACTGAATAAACAGGCCCACTCTCACTTTCCACAGATAGACACTTCAATGCACACCAAGGCTATCACAACAATAGCACCTCAAAGTGAAAAAAAGTCTTGATTGGATAGTAATCCTCTCTCTCTCTCTATCACTCACTCTCACACACACACACACACACACACACAGATACACAAGCGAGCACACACACACACACACACAACTGAAAATAAACAATTCTGCAAGGACAAGGATTACACTTGGCATTCAGCAACAGTATTGCCAAAATGAGCAGAGGGGAAATTATCTATAAGGTCAAAGAGTCTACATTTATGTAGGTGTGTTTTCATACTTACCATAGCAAGTGCGTTTGTCAGAGCCGAGCTTCATGAGGTGAGGGCAGGCACAGGAGAATGTCTGGTTGTAGTTGATGAGACATAGATGAGAGCAGGGCTCTTTGCCATCTTTAGCCGCACATGGGTTAGGAGCTGTGGAGGAAGTTAAAGACAGAAAAGTAAAAGACATAGACAGAGAAGAGAAGAGAAGAGAAGAGAAGAGAAGAGAAGAGAAGAGAAGAGAAGAGAAGAGAAGAGAAGAGAAGAGAAGAGAAGAGAAGAGAAGAGAAGAGAAGAGAAGAGAAGAGAAGAGAAGAGAAGAGAAGAGAAGAGAAGAGAAGAGAAGAGAAGAGAAGAGAAGAGAGTATGCAGACATGATTACAGTTACAATTACAATTTTGTACATTTCATAAACAATCATGTGTAATCTTTTTAATTAATCAAAGGTTTGCAAGGTTTTTCGCTCTTAGAAGGAACATATTATTCGTGAAAGAATTAACTAGTTGCTTCTGTATCTACAGCAAAATGAGGGAAAATCTTTTGGAGGAACGGTGTTCATCCCTCCAGAGTTTCAGAGATTTGGGAGACTCTATGCCAAAAAGCCCTGAAACTCCTTGTGGTTAACCAACACCTCACAAAGACACTTTTCAGCAACTTCATGGTCATCTATTTGTATATTGTCTCTCACTCTTTAAGAAACTGCCCGTCATAAGCTTTTTTTGTACAAGTCTGTCTATGCACTTTTGTGTTTTGCACCTTGTGGTTGTCTGGATGGATGGTAGACCTGGAGGTCAAAAGGTTGTGTATTAGTTCTCTGAACCACAGTGACGTTGCTCCCGGTCCACTTGTTTGCCTTCGCCAGCGTGTTGGTCCTCCAGTCTGTCCAGTAAACCTCTCCTCCATACATGGTGACGGCAAATGGGTGTGACAGATACTCATGGCCCCTCAGAACCTCGATCAGCCCAGAACCATCATACTTGGCTGAATAAATGGCATCAGACCTGTGTGTGAAAACAATTCTATTGTATTCCTGTGTATAACTAAAAGACAATGTATATGCACACAAACAAAGGTGTCATAAGTGTGTGACCTGGCATCGATCCAGAGGATGCGGCGCTCCAGATAATCAACAGTGAGTCCATTTGGCCAGCCTCCATTCCCAGTTTCCTTATGGATGGTCTTTCTGCCTTCTCCACTCATAGATGCAGCTTCAATCCTTGGCAAGCTGGCATCCCAGTCCGTCCAGAAGAGGATCCTGCAGCATCATTATTATTATTAATAATAGTGGTAAAATAATTTCACACTGCTTATACTGTTTACTCCTGGTCAATATATTGTATATTTTATCTCATTCTCTTTAATTTAAAATTTAAACTATAGCACTTTAAACCTTCTCTCACCTAGAATATATTTTTTTATAGTAAATTCTTTCTTTTATATATTATTTAGGATTACTTCATTTTGTGTATATTTTTGAGGCAAAGTCCTTGTATGTGCAGACCTACTTGGCAATAAACCTTTCTTCTGCTTCTCTTCTTATTCTCATTAATATATATAATATATAATTTATAGTAAATGTGCTGAGTTTGACAAAGCAGCAGAAGATAATGTAAGCAGTGCAGTTGTTACCCATCCCGGGGGTCAAGGGCAATGGCTCGTGGATGCTCCACCTCCCCGGCCAACAGGGTGGTCCTCATGGTGCCGTCTAACTTGGCCACCTCTATTTGGTCCAGGTTGCTTTCCACCCAGTAAATGTTTCCTGCTATCCAATCCACTGCCAGACCCTCAGGAGTAGCCAGCCCGTACTGGATTACCACATCAAAGCTGGTTAAAGCTGCGAGGACAGATGAAAAAGACAGAAGAGGTGGTCAACATCTTGTTTTGTATGTTTATTCAACTGTTTACCTGACTTAAATCTATCTTATATCTATCATTGTGACAAAGAAAAAAATGCTCGAAGTTGAAAAGAGTGTTTCAACACTCCTGGGCACCTCAGTTTCTTAACGAATTCACAAAGTGTATGGATGAAGGCTACAAAGGTTGGGATTGTTGCTGATGGCAACATTTCAGATTGTACCGTAACCTGAAGCGTATTTACAAATCATGTAAATGTAATCAAGCTATTTGGATCGAAAGCTAACATTTCATTACATGCTGTAATGCCTTTAATCAAATGGTCACATGCTATGATTGGGAGAAAACAACATGTCAGTACAGTGAATGAAAACATAAATAAATACAGTAGTGGCTCAACAGGGGGTGTGATACTACAATTACAGGCCTTAAAAAATAAATATGAGGTTTAAAGGATTAAAGAGAAACATTTTTAGCCTAAGTTTCTTTCTAACCCTTCCACTCTCCAATGGGTCCCTAATCAGAGGGAATTTTCTCACATTTTATAGACCAAACAACTAATTGATTAATTGTGGAAAATAATTGACAGATTAATCGATAATTAAATTATTATTTGTAGCCTCGCTGCAACACCGATGTATCATGCAGACTGTTTATCCCATAAGAAAATTTAGACACAACAAAATTGTCATCTCTAAAAGTACAAGTTACTCACCACAACATAACTACAGTATAATTGCAACGTGTGCAATACTGTAGACATTCACATTCACAAAAAAAAAGTATTTCAAGCATATCGACTGTGAACGCTCACCCCCGTTCTCAGACAGCTTCCCTCGATAGATTTTATCCTCCACCACATCAGTCCAATAGAGGGCACTCTGGCTGAGATGGAAGTCCAAGGCAATGGTGTTCCTCAGGCCTGGTACCAATACACTGAAGTCACCCTTATTTAGATCAATGCGGCGGATCTCGTGCCGGTTTGAGAAAATGATAAAGGGTTTGAAAGGATCTGTAGAAATACAGAGGAAAGATCATTGACCAGATGTTGAAGTGTTACAACTCTTTTGATTGTAACTTAAAATATTGCAGAAGAACTCTGCTCCACAGCATGGAAAACACTGCAGCCATGTTTCAATGCAGTGTGTGACTTGTCCAATGAAGGAGGAGCTGTTGTTGAAAGTGGCTCTAATCCTGTGTAATTAAAACGCAGTGTAAATAAGACAAGTGCTATCTGTACCTAACAGGCAGGCAATAGGATAAATGGCGAGGTGTTGGAGTCTCTAAGACCTAGCAGTGAAGAACAGAACCATAAATTCATATTTGCTTATTGGCTGGAGGAAGAAAACTTTGTTCTTTATGTGGATGATAAAATTCAAAGGTGATTTAATGTGACTAAGTAGTTTTCATTTTACACATCTTGCCGTCTCACTGACTTTAATAGAAAGCCTATCTACTCTTCTTTTTCTACTTTAATATTTTAGATTTGTTCTTTTCATAAAACAGTAACAACAGCTTAACCTTCTTCTATGTTTTCTTAGTGAAACCTTTTTTTCCTAGCATCATTTAAACTCCCCCTCTCTTCCCTTCTGTCTCCAGTACTCTATTGTGTGTCACACACCAAGTATCACATTTTGGCAAAGTGAGTCTTCTCCAACCACAGTTTCCTGTTTTGGCGGCTTCTCCTTTGCTTGATACCAAAGCCACATCTCTCTTTTAGACTCTGCAGTACTGATGCAGCCCAGAACCCAGTCACTTCTCTAACGCCCTCCATTTCTGTACAGTTTTCATCAGTTAAATTGCTCACCAAGGTCTTTTAACCTCCCCTGACCCACATCTTACCCGTGCTCTTGCAGTTCTCCATATCAGGCTCCAGTTCCCAGCCTTCATAACATGAGCATTTCACACTGAACTTGTCCTGTTCACAGCGCTGACTGCACTTAAGGTGTTTGGCACAGAAGCTCTGGATCTGACAGGTCTTGTTATCGGGGCCTAACTCCATGCCCAGTGGACAGGAACAGATCACACCCTCACCAGGGGCCACTGTGCAGTTATGACTACAGTCGCCATTTTCCAGTGAGCACAGATCTGTAAACCAGAGGAAAAACAGGAGGTGACACAAGGGCAAGCAACACCGAAGCCACGATTTGAGATCCAGAGTTTTACTTGCTGTTTTGGCACTCCCTGTACTGAAACAGCCTGTTGTTTCTTACCACAGAGTTTCTCATCAGAGCCATCTGGGCAGTCATCAGTGCCATCACAAAGTTTCTCTGCAGGCAGACAGATGGTGGAGTCGTTGGCGCACACATGGTGAGAGAGCTTACACACCAGCGCCTCACAGTTCTCCTCGTCAGAGTTGTCCTCACAGTCACTGTCTCCGTCGCACATCCAGGCTTTGCTGATGCAGCGTGCTACAGACAGAAGACAGGGCAACTTGAAAGATAAATACTTAATCCGACTTTATATACTTTACATATTTTTTGAATTTTAAGTACGGTGATCTCCTCACCAGAGTCCCTGCAGCCAAACTTGACTGCTGGGTCGCACATGTGCGTGACACCCTCACAGTTCTTCTCATCACTCAGGTCCATGCAGTCAGTGTCCCCATCACAGCGCCAACGCAAGGGGATGCACAGGCCATCCATCCGACACTGAAACTCATCTGTATGACAACCTCCAGGTGGACGTGTGGCTGTGGGGAAGAGAGACAATATATGACATTGTTCTCAATCACCTCCTGCATTAATCAAATCAAGACACGCAGCCTTGAACACATTCACGTTGTCTGTTTTTTTAAACTGGATGGCAACAGGTCTTAGCAACAGGAAAGGCTGAACAGATTCAAGTATGCAGAGGGTCATTGTTTTAGTATGAATCACTTTTGTTATTGTTTTACAGTTGCTCTTAAAAGGAGCACACTAACAGAAGCATAATATGTAGATAAAAAGATAAGTCATTAGATCTATGTTGCTATCTATGTTTATATTTAAAAGAGAACAGTTATTATATCAGTCTCTTTAAACTACTTGTGTGAATTATTAGGTGTCAGCACTAATACTTATTACACTGGTGCCACCGCCGGTGTGACTGATGGGGACCAGGGACCTATTACATCTACTAACTAAAATGTAAATACTGACTATAACATTAGTGCATAGTGCACTTGAGGGAATAAATGACAGTACAGTGCAGATACCCACCTGTGATAATAACAACCACTTGTCAGATGTGTGCCATAAATACAAGTGGCAATTTGTTTGTGAGTAATGTATTTTAATGTAAGCTTTTAATATTGAGGACCATTGCCTACTCTTTAGTGACTGTGGCATTAATGTCATGCGTGTCGCCCATTTATTGTGGACGATATCAGCAGCAGTCAGTCACATCAGCTGCTGTTACTTTCATAGTTACTCAGCAGTGGCAAAACATGGTGGCTCTTCTGGTTGAGGCGCAACGTCCTAGCGTTTCTTTCCTGATTTTATACTGGATGAGAAAATAATCTAACCAATAGTACTGTAACTGCAATTTAGATTGAGTTTCTGTGTTAGCTTGCTGCAACACAATACAACATCAGGTAGTGTGTTCATAGATTTTATTGTAAGTTAAGTTGTATCTGTCAGTAGGTATTTGAAACCCAACCTGACTGGCAGGCACTGTAAAGACACTGACCCTGATTGGTGCAGTTTGCATGGGTCTCGTCGCTATAGTCCCCACAGTCATTATCTCCGTCACAGGTCCAGTAATCTGGGATGCAGCGGCCGCTATTGCACTTGAACTGAGCACTGGAGCACGAGTGACTACAGCCCGCCTCATCGCTGTTGTCCCCACAGTCATTATCTGAAAAACAAACAACACTGTCAAACAACACCTGCTCTCTCACATTATGAGGTGTCCACTGCCGCATACAATTACTCTACAATTAATACACTGATAGTGAAAAACATTAAATAGAAAACTAGAAATGAACCATAACATAAGAGAGATGAAAGTTTTAATAATGACAGAAACTGCATAGATCAGACCATGCACCATGAAATAATGTACCCAGCACTGATACATTGAGCTTGGCAGCAGAGCAGCACTTTTTCTCCCATATACTAATGTAAATGCAACCTGATATATAACCTTTAGCACTTGAACAGTTAATTTCATAGCCTTTAAGAAAAGAAAAGGAAGTTTGTAATTAAAAAACATTTTATCATTTAACTTGGCATCCTACTAAGTCTATACTAAATTAAACAGAGCTGCATTAATTTGATTGCAAATACAACAACTACACATTTAGTTACCACGTATTTGGTGGACGTAGTGATGCATTTGCAATTTGTCAAATATAATTTAGCTCCAAACCTGCGTACAGCAGACTAAATAAGTGGCAGCAAATATTGGCCTCAGCTTGCGGCCATGTTCAATTAGCAGAAAAGCAGCCCTAACTGTTTCTGAGCCTGCGTTGCCAATCCTAGAGCTAGGCTAGCGTCATGGCTGTTGTGGTGCATGTTGATCTATGCACTAACCGGTCAGGTTTGGACAATTCAATTCATCAGAGCCGTCACCACAATCCTTTTCTGAAAGACAGAATCAACGGAAGACAGTAGAGTGGGCGAATAGCACAACACGGAACAACAAAACCAAACAAAGAACAACAAAACCAACAACATAGAACAACAAAAGAAAGGAAAGCATGGTAAAAACAAACAAACAACCAGGAGCATATGCCAATAAGAGAATGGTGGCTAAACATGCACAGCAAACTGTGACAACTGGAAGTCAGGAGTTGTCACTGCACACAGGCACACTGGAGAAGAAGAGGAGACAACGGAGAACAGAAACTAACCATTATCACAGCGCCAGTTGATGTTGATGCAGCGTCCATTGTTGCAGGTGAACTGGGTGAGAGGGAAACATGTGGGGTAGGCTGTGGACAGAAAAGAGTTGAGACGTGTTGCTTATAACTCTTAAAAACGGGACTCTGGATGTCAAAATGAGCCATACAAAGAGCTACAAATGCAAATGAATTTGCAAATGCATTGATATATTGTGCGAATAAGTGGACCAACCACAGGAAGCAGGCTCATCTGACCGGTCACCACAGTCATCGTCCAGGTCGCATGTCCAAGAAATAGGGATGCAGCGTCCACTAGCACATGAGTACTGATTAGGTGGACAGGTGCGAGCTGAAAGACAACAGAGAACACGTCAAGAGGGTTGGAGAAAGAGCGAATGCAATGACCTGATTGTCCCATATGTGTACAACAAAAAGCTTTTTAGAATTTAGGCTTTGTTTTGTGGTTATATATGTGTACCTGAACAGGTGGTGTTGGATTCGTCCTCATCGTTCCCACAGTCATTGTCACCGTCACACAGCCAGCGCAGTGGGATGCAGCGGTTGTTTTGGCACTTGAATCTGTCGGTGGGGCAAGTGTGCTGGTCTGTAGAGAAGAAAGGATGCATTGAAGGGCAAGACGGAAACGAAAGGAAAATAAGAAGCTATGTGGGGAAGAAGCCAGCGAGGAATGGAAAGGTGAAGGGAGTTGAAAGATGTGAGGTGCAAAGAGGGGTCAGATATCCTAGCTGTTTTGGACAGGGTTTTGTTTTGTCTGGAAGGGGAACATGTCTGCACTTTGACCACAGACAGACAGACAGACAAGCAGACAGAGAGCTTTTCCAGATCCACAGACATTGCTACATTCCTTTTGTGTGCCTTGCATGCACACAAATGCGCACGCACGCACACACACACACATGTACACAAAATTGGTGCAAAAACACACTCTCAATGGATTCAGACCGCACTCTCATTTCATTCTGGCATCACCAGACTGTCAAATTCAGACTGTCAGAGGTCATCTGACTCAGTACCAACAGGAGGAGCAGCTGTTTCTAAGCTATGTTTGATGAGGTGTGTGTGTGTGTATGTGTGTGTGTGTGTAATGTGTGCAGTAACTCACGGCACAGCTCAGGAGCCTCGTCACTGTTGTCCAGACAGTCGTTGTCTCCGTCACACTTCCAGCGCTCCTGGATGCAGCGGTTGTTTTTGCAAGCAAACTCACCGGGCTGGCACTGAGGAGGAGGTACGTAAGACGGATTGACTGTGGAAGAGAAGCAGAGGAAAAAAGGAATAAAAGGTATGTAGAATAAAAGGTATGTAGTAAGTAATTCCAATGAAGCACAGCCACACTGCTCGACTCATCTTATCCCACATATTGAGGATAAAACCTTGAGTATGTATTGGAATTACAATTAATTAAGTCATGAGAAATACTCTTCAGTCTCACACGCACACATGCACATAGAGTACAGAGCATTCATGTTTGATCTTACCCATGCAGGTGATGTTGTCAACTGGGTCTAGTATCTGGTCTTCTGCACAGGCACACTGCCTGCCTCCTGGTATGGCCAGACAAAGGCTGTTGCAGCCTCCATTGTTCACATGACATGCATTAGAGCCTGCAGACAAAAAACAAACAAAAAAATGAATGTAAAGACACACGACATGGCTAATACAAACACAAATTAGAGCCAGTTATGCCTCATGCATTTCCCCTGAGCTTTCTTCGGACAATCAGAATTTCTGGACTAACATGGAGAGATAGTAGAGCAGTCTGAATGTGTGATGTTTGTTACCTTGCTGTTGCTGAGCGTCGTACATCCGGATTTCAAAGATGGGCGGTCTTTCATTGCGCAGCAGAGTGGCAGTGCCAGTGGTGGTGTCCAACTTGTAAATGCTGCCACTACGATACTCGTTCCAGAACAAGAAGTGTTTATAGTGGCACAGACCAAAGGCGTGGTTCAGTTCCTGACCTTCATACACCGTCTGGTGATATGAGAAAACAAACAAGATAGTTTGTTTGACATTGGTTTAAATTTTAAACAACATACTTTGTCTAGAATTACAGCTCAAAACACGCTCAAAGTAATTCATATTGAAAATGAAATGTGATGTGTGTTATGGCCCTTCTTTTTTTTTACTACCAGTTGAGGTAAAAATCTAGTTAGGTTAGTATTTAAGATCCTGTAACTAAAACAACCGAAGAAAGTATCATTCACCCATTTTTTGGGTTATATCTGTTTAATAAGACTTTAAAAATATTTTGTGGGCTTCAAATACTGTACAGTCTGTACAGTCTGACTCTACAGTCAGTTAGGGACATTTGAAATGTGTGGCTAAGAAAGCAGATCATAAATCTGTGTGGCCCTAAAATACCCTTCTCAGTGGTATTCAGAGTATGTGTGTAAATATTTAGATTTCATTCATTCTATATCAACCATGGCATCCCAGTTTCTGGAATATAAATTTTAAATGTCAAAAGATAACACCATCGCAATAAAATATGACCAAAAACACATCAATTTAGCCACAAGGAGTGGCCAATATTAAAGGGGCTGGAGCATTGTGATGGACCACCCAGAGTATTCAGCTGCTATAAAACTCTTTCCTTATTAGCTCACTCGCAGCTCGTCAAACCCTGTCAGAATAATCCCCAGCTTTGATTTCACTGAACTGCTCTGACTCTAAACTGCAGTAAAATAAATCCTGATGATGGTAAGCACCAACCTTGCGCTCAGAGCTATTGAGGTAGACCATCTCAATGCGGTCGTAGTAGGCGTCCACCCAGTATAGGATGCCCTGTGGGATGTCCAGACTCAGGCCGTTGGGCCACAGCACAGTTTTGCTAGTCAGTAACACATTTCTATTGGAGCCGTCCATCCAAGCACGCTCAATTTTGCCTCGCTTGCTTTCCTTAGGGTCCTCCTCCCAGTCTGTCCAGTACATCCACCTAAATACAACAAGTGAAATGTGACAGCACGACAGAGGAGAATATTAGTTGGGGCATCCTGAGGAATCTCATGGCATTAACTGAAGCAATGATGTATTATCTAGCTGCCCTAAAGCACACAACACTCAGAGCATCCAGTGATCCTCAGTTGATCTGCCCACAACCAAACCATTCTGTTTGTCACCAGTCAATCTTCTCCGTTGGTCCAGGCACAGCCTGCGTGCACTTGTTGTCTACAATATTGTGCAAAAACTAGATACATTCCTCCTCCACTGGAATATGATCGACACTAGCATTAACATTTCAATGTTCCTTCTCCATCTGGCTCTTTTCTTTTCCTCTTTGCAAATTTCTCTTCTTCCTCCAGCTCCTCTCTCCTCCTACTGAGCCTGATTGATTACAGGCTATAGCGGAGGCGAGTGCCTTTCCCTGGGGAATTGTGTGGACACACATCATCCTGTCACTCGCAATCCAAAGAGCGTGTGCGTGTTTATGAGTGTGTGTTTTTTTTTTTTCCAGGAGACAGACCTGCAGGTCACATTAATAAGGTAGTTTCATACACAGCAAGTTTAGAGCTTTTTAGGATCCAAGAGATATGTCTTTATGTTAATAAGCTCTTAAAGAGAAATGTGTCATGTAATTTGCAAAATGCTCCGTCTGTTTTAATAAATAGTGTAATTAAAGGGGACATTTTCGAATGATAATGCTCAACAACAAGGATAAAAAATGATAAAAGGCACTCTACTGGAAATTGCAAAGAGAGGCAGAAAAGACACAGTGAGCAAATAAAAAAACAAAACACTCAGAGCAAGTTGTGGGTAATAAAACCAATAAACAGCTCAGACATCATGGATAAGGAACGCCGAGACAGAAAGAGCGGACAGAGATAAGATACAAGTTTGCTGAGAGCTGAGTGCAAGAGCAGCTGAATTCTTTCATCTGAGTCATCGGGCAGCTGACCTGATGAAACAAACACCCAACATTATCTCATCATATGTTGCATGACTGCTAATAAGCGCACACACACACACACACACACAGACATTCATCTCCCTTCATTACACAAAGCTGTGCACCTGTTAACCTGGATTATTTTCATGAACATAAACAACACTCTCTCTCCATATCTTTGCCTGCTTACCCGTGTAGAGGATCCACAACAATGGCACGAGGGTGAGTCATTTTTCCCTCTATGAGAGTTTTACGACTCTGTGAAGCCTTTTCCAGCCGAGCCACACTGATGGTTTTCTTAGGCCCGTCATCTGTCCAATACAAGTTGTCAGCTATCCAGTCCACAGCTATGCCCTCTACTGTGTGGATTCCTGGGACAAACACAAACTGGTGAGAGGCCTGTTGTTACAGCACACATACTCATTACTTATACTTATACTGTTTATTGATGCATAAGCTAAAAAAAAAAATTTTCTACCACTTTTGAGTGTTAAATGTTTTCTGGTTTAAATTGTGGAAGAGAGTCCACTGCAACAATATTCTTCACTTCAATAGGATAGGACTGGATAAATTGGGTTAAACAGAAAACATATGTTTATGTTAACAAGATTTTGAGCTTGTGAACTCATTTCAAAGCTGGTGGATGTTCATCGCTCCTTGTAAACCTGTGGAAAAATAAACTCTGCATTTACAGTAAGTTCCAAGTACAAATTTTAGCAATGTTTTTCCTGCCTAGAAATGGGCTAAACTTGACGTGCATGTGTAACTTCGGTGTCAAACCCAGCATGGGAATTTTGAGTTCTGAGTTTAACACACAGTTTTCTATTTTGAATCTGTAGTCCAAGTCTTTACACACATTAAAATTTTTTCACACGTAGGTTCTGATCATCATTTTACAAAATCCTATTCAGTATTTTGAGACCATATACTTTTCACGGCACCATATTCGTTTCTCAGATTATCTACCTTCCTTCAGAATGGTGTCCCTCTCCGTTCCATCAATCTTCTGTCTTCCAATGATGTAGCTGGTGGCGTCGGCAAAGTAAATGAACTCGCTCTCGGAGTGAAAGTCCAGAGCTCTGGGGTTCATCAGATTCTCGATGGGGATCATGTACTCATCTGGCACCTTGGGGTTCATATCCATGCCCCTGATAACCCCTGGGCGACCTTTACCGTAGACCAGAAACAGCTCATGCTCTGGTTCTGCAGAAGAAGAAAAAAGCATAGTAAATGTATAGTGACACAAAATGTAAAAAAATAAACAATAGCTTTTGTCTGAAACAATTATGCAGTACAGAGGACTAAATGAGGACTAAATATGTCCTACATTTTTCAAATTCAGCCAAATGTTGCATCTTTTACTGTATTAATTGAAGAGCTAAATAACTTTTCAGTTATTTCCAGACTGAAACCTAACTATGACAAGAATACACATTTTGGCCTCAGTGTTAATCCATCATTAAAATGGTTGGATGACCCAAAGCAAAGTTATTGATGAAATCATGGTCAGCTGTTTTTAATACCAATATCATCAAGCTGTTATGAAATCCAAAGCCAAGTGTTATGGTACAATAGACATATTATGATTAAGGATGACCCTTATAATAATATAATCAACTCCATGCATGGCGGAACATTTTTACATGCATTTACACAGCTGCTTTTGATGTCTCCATTAGATTAGATTGTAGATGAGGAGAAAGAAGAGTCAGATTTAAATTTTTATAAAACACATAAATTAATCAACATTTGAATGTTCATAAAGGTCAATAAAAGTGAATATGTTCATTTTTTGGCTGTGCAATCACACAAATAAGAATGTATGGGAGTGTATGTATGTGGATATGTGTATGAATATGTGTGCATGTTTACATGCGATGTGTCTTTGTGTGTGGATATAGCTATATGTGTATGCATATATGTATATATGGGTTTGGCTGTACGTATACGAGCCTACCCTTTGTCCTATACTGGACTGGTACAATGGGAAGAATTTTTTTCTTTTTTAAAACTGTTCTGATGTTGGTTAAACTGTTATTAGGTTATTTTACATGTATGTGTATGTATTCCTTTGACTTTGTGTATATTAATAGAAAAATGAAAAAAAAAATCATACCGTCAGCCATTGTTTTTTACTCAAGAAAAAAAAAAATCTAGAAATTAGATGCTGACTCATGGCCGCTTTTTTCCCAAATGATGTGTATTGATTAAACAAGTGAATGGCATACAAGATCAGCAATAGCCTTAAATGAAAATTAACTGATTTTCAGTTATGTCCTTTGAGACAGCAGGACAGGAGGAGGGGTTAGCAGCAGATGGCCTTTAGTTAAATCAACTGTGTCATTTTCAAGGACAGTCTATTCTCAGGAGGCAGATCAATATAATGCTATTATTGGTTGATAGAATATTAAACCACTTCACAGACAAGCTGAATCAGGCTGCGTTATGGGGAGGTCAGTGGAGAGCTAGAGAGCTAGGCTAAGTTATATTGTTGCTCAGCTACTTTGTTTAAAGCTCTTTCCCAGTCTGTAACCCAGGGGAGAACCACATCCCTGATCCAACCCTGGCTGCCCTTGGCTTTGGGTCAATAAAGCTGAATTACTGTGGCTCCCGAGTTTCTACTTACAATTATGCTGGGAGCTTGCACACATCAGCACTGGATGGACTGAATAAATGCGCGTAGTAGATGACCTTGACAGGTATATGACTTACAGTATCAACAGTTTCTGTGTTAATCATTTGATCGATGTGTTAATTTGCAGTTGTTGAAATGCAATTAGTGTTTCATTGCACAAGTAGCCTTACTCACTTTTACAGGACTTGCCATCGCTGCCCAGGCTGAATCCGGAGCGACAGCGGCAGGTCCGGGTCTTGTGGCCGTTTCCCAGCAGACAGATGTCGGAGCAGCCTCCAGCCTTTCCGAATTGGTCCACCTCACATGCATGGCTACGCACTGGACACCAAGAAGGAGTAAAAGTAAAAAAAAACACAGATACATACATTATTCAGTTGTGCATGAGACATGAATGTGTGTGTATGTGTGTGTGTGTGTGCGCGTGTGTGTAGTCTACCTGGAGGCTGGCGTCTCTGGTGATAGACGTGCAGTGCACCTCCCTTGTCCACCCGTGCCACTACTTGGTTGTCTGTGCTGTTGAAACGGTTAACCTTGATCACACTGGTCTTGGGCTGCATGTTAGCGTTGTCCGAGTTGGTTGCATAGAGATAGTTTTCAAACACAGTCAGCCCGTACAGGTGCTCAATCTTAAAGAGAGAATGTGAAAAAGACAAATGAAAGCAAAGGTACTGACTCACAGCTCTGCTCAGTGTAGACATAGTCTGGCTAAGAAGTCAGTTTTACAAAAGTGAACTCTTTATGTATTTCATGGGACTGTACACAGTTTTTTATTAATAAAAAAAAAAACAAAAAAAAAAAACATTCTCTATGCAGCTTTCAGAGAGCATGTCAGGCCTTTAAAACACTTCTTCGTAAAAAACAGTCCAGACTTGGCATACACTCTATTTTAACTTTTACCTGAAGCATGTACTAATACCCTATCATAGGTGTATACACACACACACACACACACACACACACACACACACACACACAATAAGAGGTTTGTTTGTGTGAGCCTTGGGCTCAGTGAGCAAATGAAAGCCATTACTTCTGCACAGACCACAGCAAAAGCCATGGTAACAGGTTTAAGAGCCTTAGTATTAGACACTATTAATCAGTTGCTTTAATGAAAAAGCAAATGCCCCTCCATCTTCTCCTGGCTCATAACTCACTGAGCAAGAGCACATTACAGGAGTACACAGGAGTAACATAACGTGTATTATAGATATATAGGGAACTGTAAATGTCTGGCACACACTTGAGTTTTCAGAGCGTTATGAATAGCATACACAAGGACAGTAAATTTAAGAAAGATTATCTTTAAGCAAAGACAACAGGAGTGTGGTGTGTTTGGTGCAGGTGTTCTCACCAGCAGGCCTTGAATGATGGTGTGCCGGTTCTTGCCTTCGTAGTCCACCACCTCAATGTAGTCCAGATAGGCATCTGCCCAGTACACCAGCCTGCTCACGAGGTCCAGCGTGATGCCGTGGGGAAACACAATCTTACTATCCACAAGCTTTGTCCGGTTCTGGCCGTCCATATCACAACGCTCCACCTTAGGGATCTGACCGTAGTCTGTGAAGAACACCTTCCTATGGAAAAAATAGGACCAGACCTGGTTGAGGATAGCCGGATGGATACATCAACTGATTTGTTAAATTGTTTAACTTCCAGCTAATCTGGCTTTGTAATAGATGATTCATCATTTTTATTTCCGTCACATGGAGCAATAATAATCTGTCTTTTCAATGGGGTAAAACGAGAGAAGCATAACTGAAATCAGACAAAAAGCAAGATTGTTGTATTAATTATTATTTTCAAGGAAAAATGCTGAACACTTGCAGCCTCGCTTCTTTTTTTTTGTGAGGATTTACATTTATTTATTCTATATCACTAAACTGAAACTTAATATCGTCCTCTAAATAATAGCACCGCAGACCGCAACATAAAAAAGTGAGTGAATCCATCTTATCTTGTTACTGGAAGAACCAATAAGGGCAGAGGAAACTGCGTGGGATGAAAATGATGCATGTGCGCACATTCACACATTATTCTGTTCATTTGACTTTTTCCAACCAAACACTCTCAGTTCTCGGAAGTCACACAAAAACCTTCACCACAGACATGCGCACACCTTCAGGAAGTCAGTTGAAAAGTTATAAACAAAAAAGGGCGGAAACAAAAACATGCTTACATTACAAACCTACACAGTCAGTGCAGAACAGAACATCTGTACTCAATTACTCCAGCAAAACCTCCATGTACCCTTTCCTGAATGTTTTCAGGGTGGCTCGCAACAACAGACCTTTATGGCAATTTATAGAGCAGAGCAGGAGGGTCTCTGAGCGAGTAACATTTAGAAAACAAGCACATATAAGGGTACCTGCCTCTGAATTCTTCAGTGTTTTTGTATGCTTAAAAAAAAAAAAGACAGAAAGAAAGAAAGATCACACTGACCCCATGGTGGGGTCCAGGGCGATGCCTTTAGGGTTGTACAACTCCTGGTCCAGAAGGGTGACACATGTCTGCCCATCCTTGTCACACACGAAGATCCTGTCATCTACGTCATCCACAAAGTAGAAGTTTCCGGTGAGCCAGTCGATGGCCATCTGCTCTACATCTGGACAGAAAAGCGGGGAGGGAGGGAGGGAGGGAGGGAGGGAGGGAGGGAGGGAAGGAGGGGTAAGATGAGACACAGAAGGGTCAGGGGTAAGAAAAAACAGTGTTTTCAGATCCTGGAGCTCATTTCGGAAGAAAACAAAACATTACATTTGTAAAGAATGTGAGAGTGTGATGTTGTTGTGCAATACTTGTGGCAGATGGGTCAGAGGTTTGACTCATGGTCATAAGACGGACTAAATTAGTCAGCGATACTGTGTAGCAGCCGCAGTACAGATTTTCCGGTTTAGACTCGGGTCCGTTTTTTTTTTTTTTGACTGACAAATGAAATGACGGTCAACTTCAATTAGAAAGTGTCATGTAATGCATCTGTCATTCAAAGTCACTCAGACAGACAGAATATGAGACAGGCTGTTTGTTACTTTGAGGAGTATGATGTTGCTGTAGCTGTAGCTAAGCGACAGCGACGGGTGTGTGTGGTTTCATCTGAGGTTTTGTTTTTTTTTTCCCCCCTGTGCCTCAACTCGGAGGGAGGACCAGTGCCCCACCCGTTGATGAAAATCAAAACACCTACAGTAGACGTTCGCACATGCCACCATACGCACACTTTCTGGAATATTATACAGCCTGCAGAGGTTCAACAGAGACAAGTCTGGAAAAGGAAAACAACTGGAATACCCCCCCGCTCTATCCAGACTGTCCTGACTGTGGTGCAAGACCACAGAGGGAGGGTCTGAGTGAGGAGAAAAACAGTGAAAAGAGAATAACATGAGACATGAATATACCCCTATCCTTGGTTACCTCTTTTCCTCCTCTTCCTTCCTTCACTCAAACACCAGCTTAGCCACACTGAGTCTCAGCCAAGAATTAGAGAAAGACAGCTATTGTTAACGCTGAGGCAAAGGGAGATGTGAGGGCACAATGATAAATTTACTGTAATCAGTGTTGGAAAAGTAACTCAAGTACTATATTAAAGGTAATACATGTCCTGTTTCCTAAAGTTATTACTTTAAAGTTATTTTATGTTCCCTTTGTGTCACTTTGTACATTTACCCCACTATATTTCAGAGGGAGTTATTGCATATTTTATTGCACTACATTTACTTGACAAACAGCTACTTTTCATGTTTTGCAGGTTTTTAGAAATCTATAATGAGCCCATAAAATATTGGTGCATTGTTGTACAGTAAATTAAACTGCCCGACAATATATAAAATGTGCCACCTCAACCAGCTAACACATTAAAACTACTACTGCAGTCAGTAATAATATAACATAATACAATACATACTTATATGACAGTGACAGGAGCCGTTTTTGCCTGCATAGGTAGGATACTTCAAAAGTTGATACTTTGAGTACAATTTTCTGATTTTGCAACAACTTTGGCCACTTTAAAGCCTTTTTAGTTAACAGTTGACTTTGTAGTCATCCAGCAGATACAGACAACATTAGCATTCATTACAGTCATGTTTCTGGCCACCTAACGAATGCAAGTCCATTATTCCCTCTCTTCCAGCTCGGCTCTTTAGCTACTAAATGAATCCAAGAAGTTTTACATTGTGGTTTTGCTTATTTTTACTTAAAGGTACCCTGAGTTATTGACATCTAGCAGCACTATCAATGCCCCTATTTTGTTTGTCCCGTACACACATGAATGTGCACACAGGTGACTAAATACACAGTCCTGCCAGCCGTTTGATGCTTTCCCAATGATCTGCAAGTGGCTGTAATGTGCCGAGAAATGCAGCAATGAACCAGCAAAGGCAGAGAAGCAGAAGGTTACAAGCTAGTAAACATAAATGTAAACAATGTAGGATATTAAAAATTTGAGAAATTGGCTTTGCAAATGTTTTATGAGAAAGGAACATAACGTTTGCGTTTGTTTACAAGAAAACTCCACAGGGTACCTTTAAGCAGAGGATCTGAATACTTCCTGCACCACCAACGACTGCAGTACCATTTACATATCAGTCTTAGCATGGAAGATGAAACTGTGCATCTGGATATGAGTGAGCAAGATAGAGAAAGTGGAGTAGGGAAGAGTGCTTCACAAACCACAACCAAAAGACCTGTATTTTCACAGCTGCCATGAGCTCCGCTCACACAGGCACACACAGGCACACACACACGGATATGGGCTGAAAATCGTGCTGCAGGTGTCCTCGGTTACGCAGTGCTTTGTGGAGGTCTGATATGGTGGTATGTTTACCGGAGTGACTGGGTCACTGTGCTGATGTAGTGAGACCAGAGAATCTATTTCTACAATCAGGAAAGAAAAGCATGGGTGGGGGAAATGACAAAGGCAAATTGCTTGGCATGAAAACGCAATTAAAAGTGTGCACAGTGAAAGTTTACTAGCTATGGACCAATAAACCTGACTGTAATTCCAGAGGAGTCTTCTGTGTTTAGAAAAAACTGACACATTTATCTGAAGAGGCCAACTAGCAGAGGGCAGACGGGCAGGGGTGTGGGGCACATTCAAGTGTTTTGGATTTTGAGTAAAAGTGGAAAACAGATAAAAGAAAAATGCAAAGGAATGGAGAGGAAAGGAAGAAAAAGTGAGAAGAAAAGCAAGAAGACAGAGAATAGAAACAGGAGGGAGAGATCTGATTTCCACCAGGGAAACTTGGCCATTGTGCAGCATTTCTGAGGTTTATGAGAATCAGGGGCCGAATTCCCAAAGGTGCTCTTAATTTTTAACACAGACTTCTCTGTTTGAATGCTTCCAGCTGCCCCACGACACACTTATTCACTGATTAAGCAATGGATAAATAAAAAAAGAGGGAAGGAAGAGGTTGTGCAATATTCTAGAAGTGTGCTGAAAGCCCTGAAAAAAAGTCCCCCGCTCTCCGACACACTCTGATCTCCATTTTTCTCCACTTCTGCTGAACAGAAATGGCTCCAGCTTCATCTGAGACTTTTCTACAGTATCTCCTCCCATTCTCCTTCCTTCTCTCCTCCTCCATGCATCATTCCCCCTATCCCTCCCCTTTCTGTCTGTTCCCCAGAGGTGGGAAAAACAGTCTGGATTCATTAAGTGCGGCTCTGTCTTGTCTGAAACTGTGCTATAAAAAAACAACACAGCATAATTGAAAAAACAGACCGGGCTGTCTTCTTCATTTTTTTTACTGTCCCTCCCTGTAAACAACTTGTTTTTAACATGTTTATTTTTTGTTCATCTCTCAGCAACAAAGCGAATGTCTACATAAGGTATTTAAAATCTATATCTATACTAAATGGAGCAGTGCTTTACTCTAATAACTATACATAGAAGCAGATGTTAGGGACATACATCTTCACACTGCTCATAATAAACCACTAACACAGGGGACCAATGGCATAGTTATATCAGTATCAATACTTGTAATGGGGATAATATTTCTTTGGTACCTCTAAACTTTCAGTTTCAAACTGAGATTGAAGCTTTACCACCAGTTATACAACCCAACCCCCACTTCCCCTCGCCAACCTCCTGCACTCCATAACACTCCCTCCAGCATCTGGCGAAGGCATCGCACCAGAGACACAGCAGGGGGAGAATAGCAAAACACAACAACTTTCAGCTATACAAGAAAAGAAAGTGGATGATTGGAGTGACAAAAAAAGTGTACACTAAAGACTGAAATGTATTTCAAAGTTCAAGGTTAATGTGTGTGTGTGTGTGTGTGAGGTTTGAAAACCGAACAAAGTGTGAATGGAGAGAAGATTTGAAAATGTGCCGACTGGCTTACCTTTTAACAGCACATGACCTCTTAAGGAGGGGAGCGCGTACTATAGCTCTTATAGTAGAAGCAAGGAAGAGAAGCTTAGTGGCAGCTCTGGGATCAGCCTTCCTGTGCAAAGCGTGGAGCATCAGTTCCTGCTTTTTAGTGAATTTAAATCCATCTCAGCGTCATTTCTAGGTTTCCTCCAGGGAGAGCTCTCATCTCCCATAAGTTGCCTCACATGCTTTGGCTTTCTTATGAAGATAATGATATTGGTTTTTGGTTTTAATGGATTTCCACTTGGACACTATGTCACTATGCAACTAATTGTTTTCAAATAACTAATTTACACACTCCTTTTCTTTTCTGGTCTTCCTAAATCAGCACAGTAGCCAAGGACACCTGCAGCACGAGTTTCAGCTCATATCTGAGGTGTGTGTGTGTGTGTGTGTAAATAAAAAATAAAAAATATATATAAAACATATTTTAAATGCATTATGTTTGCTCTGTGTATGGTATTGTACAATCCAATTTTTATCAGGATTAAAGCCTTTACAAGTGAGCAGTGATCTTCATATATTACTGACATTTACACAGTTTTACATATTATGTTATCCGATTTCTGTAATATAAGATAAAAGTAAAAAAATAAAATAAAAGTAAGATTCATTGTCACCTGGTGGTTACATCAACACTCAGCGATGATAAGAAACACTGTCAAAAAGAGAGTAAATAAGTCTGTTTCATGAAATGTGACACAGTAGAAACGGGGACTTGGAGAATGGGGGGAAAAAAAAGGGAATGTATGAAAGTGTGAGGGGGTGGAGTCACATCTGGACAACTCATCTGTGGCATACTGAGGTCATGAGTCACTCCAACCACACACACGCATCAATTCCTGTATGTTCACCCCTGCTGTTGGTTGCTGCACACCCCTTCCCTGTTGACTGTAAGCATAAACTTGTTCCTCTTATTCCTCTTGTCACTCTCACACTCCAGCAGCCTGTCCAGAAACTCAACATGGCTGTCTGGGCAGTTGCTCCAGATGAGAAAAATCTGCCTTTTTTTTTTGTATATTTCTTTCTTGCCAAGCTTTCTGTTTGTGGTTCTCTTGGGTGGTCAGAAGAAGCAGCCCTTTAGGTATGCCAGACATCACCTGTCCAAGTCATCAGAAATATATAGGTTCATACTGGAAAATACTGTTATTTAAGAAGCTGGAACCAGAGAATGACTAGTCCTGCTCAACTGTTTCTGTTTTGTGAGATGACTGAAACGATAAACCAATGATCAAAACAGATCACAGTTTAGACTAGTATCGCTTGGATACAGGAAGTCATGCACATTCTGTCTTTGCTCCACAGTGCAGCCAGCTCTCCACCTCGTCTCTGTGTGCACACATACAGTATGTCTATCAGTGTGTGTGTCTGCAGATGAGCGCGCATGTGTGTGCGGACAGGCATGGAGAAGCAAGCTGGAGTAGCTGGAATTTCCTGCAAATTCTTCTGGCCCTTAAATAGTCGAGTCCAATGTGAGCTGAGGGTCTGCTTACAGCTGCATGATTATAGCAACAGTGATAATGATTGTTCTTTTACAGTTCTGATCATTATTATTACTACACACAAATTAACTTTTTTTTTCTCTAATTCAAAGTGTTTCCTTCATTGTGAGAGCGATGCTGTGATGCCATTGTTCCTGCATCAGCCTGATGGCTTAAGAGATTTTCTGAAACTGACAGAAAGGTGCAGAGGGCTTGATCTTCATCTTATTACTGTGAGGGACAGAAAAAGTGCCTCATGCATAATTTTCCATTGTTCTGCACTTGTCTGATATCATCTGGTTTAAAATTAACATGTTTCCCAATGACAGCTATGCCACATTGTGCGTGCATGTGGAAGACAGAGCTGCCTGACTGTCATCATTTGGTCTTTTCATTTTCTCTGAAGGTCTGCACTGAGAAAGTCATTTCTGCCATGTTAATACATTCTCCGGTCACATGGTAAAGGGATGTGAGCAGGGACAAGCTGCTGCACACTGAGTGGATGTGACTGGGCACATCACAGAAAAAAAACAGAAACAGAGAAGAGTAAAAATAAGCTATAATAAGCTAAATAAATATGAAATAAAAAAATGCTATTTTGATTTAAGGCAAAGTCCTTATAAATCCCTTCTAGACATTTAGACATAAAAAAATAATCTTGCTTTGAATAATAAATTGTGTCTGGTGTGGGTTTTTTTTCCCATAAACTATACTTATACACCATCTATCAACCACTTCCTAAAAGACAGTACAGTCACACATTCCTGGTGTCTTTTGGGTTGATGAGTGCGTTTTAATCCGTCGCTGCTTCTCCTCTGACTCCATGAACAGGAAGTGCACGGTGTCAAAACTCACACACGTCTGCACTTATTCCAGTTTGGTCTTTCAGTTTACTTTTCAAAGAATTAAAGATTCTTGTGTTTTCTCAAAAGAAACTGAAGTAGTGGAATAACAGCAGCATTTATTGTGTCCCAGTAATAGCTGTCTCACAGGTTGTGCCACTAAATAGTGTCCATACCACAGGAATTGAAGCTCAGCTCAGTTTTACCTACATTTTTGTCAACTTGCTACATTTTACTTTAAAAATTTTTTTTTTTTTTTTTACACATCCTACATTTGTACATGAATGAACCTTGATAGACAAACTAGCCCAGCCTAATCACATCTGCGTAGGATACAAACAAGACAAAAACAAATCTATCTAATGGGTGAAAAAGACCAAAGCACACGATCTGTGCAGTTAGATAACAACACATGCAAACCTCCCATTTCTATTGGATTTGTTTCCAGAAATGAACAAGGTTCAAAACAGATCTGAAAACAGCTCATTCCTCATTGTTTTTTCTGTGTTTAATGTTAACAATATCCCACCAGACACAAGTGTAAGAACTGCTAGCCACTGCCTAAGCCAAGCAATATCAAGGCCAATTTCCAGTGAATACAGTTTGGACGTGTTTTTGAAGTGTATTTCTTGGAAGAAATCTATAGCAATCTTATTTATATGTGTCAAGCTTCACCTGCTGCAGGAGCTGAGGGCAAAACGGACATCTGTTGTTCTTCATCTGTTTGCTTCTACTACTCTAAATGGATCACGTCTATGCTTCATGTTTTGCCAGCCCTGAAATACAAAATTCCTCCTTCACCTTAATTTGTTGTACAAATTAAAATTCTGAATAATAGCAGGTCTGAGTTTTGCACTCCATGTACAAAAACAACCCTAGAAGACAAACGAGAGAATTTGCCTTGAAAAAGATGAGAGATGTGACAGATAGCTGTGTAGCCACAGGTGGTGATTTGTGTTTTTTTCCAGCCTTTGTGCTGTAACTGCAGCACTGACCCCAGGAACTGACAATAAGCACACATGCACGCACGCACTCACTCACACACTCACACACACACACACACACACACACATACAAACACAGAGGCAGAGACGAATACACCTACTTTGCTTTCCTGTAGTGTAAAGCAGCTGTTTCAGCAGTGGTATTATACATGAAAAACTGGGCAGAAACCGTCTGCTGTGTACTCACATCAAACTGTGTGATTTATAAATGTACCAGAGTGAAAACTGCATTCTGCTTTGGTGTACTCACGATGCAGGCTGAGGGAGATGTTGATGACTCTCTCCTCTGTGAAGCTCTTCAGATTGGGGATCTTGGCACATTTGAGGTGTGTAGATGCGGGGGCGTCTCCTACATGGATCCAACAGACAGTCTCCTGGGCATAGAGGAAGTCCATGGCCGTGGTCTGTTTGGTGCTAGTGGACAGCAGGCTGTGGAGCGTGGTGCCGCTCAGGGAGGTGGCTTGGATGTTTTGGGAGTTGGCAATCAACAGGACAGGGAGACGGTCTACTGGAACTGGATAGTAACATGGACACAACTAACAGTAAACAGGAGGAACGTGAACACAACATCCGTACAGTCTCAGTCAAACTGCTGTCTGCTGGTTCGTACCATTCTTGGCCTTGCAGGAGCGGTTGTCTGGCTGGGACAAGTAGCCCTCCACACAGGAGCAGGTGTAGGAGCCTTCAGTGTTGGTACAGGACTGACTGCAGGTCCCGTACACACTACACTCATCAAAATCTGAAGCACAGAAACCACACATTCAGCAAATAGTAGATTCTAGTTTAGAAATGGGTGCAAACAGAAAATAAATAAATAAATAAAAAACTTGAGCAAATCCACAGATGGGATATAAAAATGCAGAATATTTTTTTGCCTTTTCACACAACATCACCATTATACAACAAACAAGATTTTACACACATCCAGTGGTATTCTTACCCTCCTAGCTGTTTCATTATCACCTCATGCACTGTACAAAGATGAATCATCTGCTATTTCTACATTGAGACTTCTTGATTATATACTTTGAACACATTCAGTACTTCAGAAGGCTGGTGGTGAATAGGGAAACTCACCTTTGCAAGTCTTTCCGTCAGTGCTGATCTCATAACCACTCTTACAGTAACAAGCAGGCCCCCCTGGAGTCACCACACAGTTTTCCTGACAAGCCATGAGTGAGCAGTTGGATATAAACTCTGAAGAGGGACAAGGGGGGTAGAGAGAAGACAGTAATAAGATTTTGGCACTATGAGGATCATTGAAGACATAATGTGCATAGAAACAAGTGAAGGGCATACTCCGTGTACACAGGCACACGTTGTTTATTCCTATTTTTATGTTACTTATATTGTTATTTGGCTGAAAACACAGAACCAATCTAATCCATTCAACATACCACTATAAACCCACAAATTATGCTGTGATCTTTCCAGTTTCTGGCAGAAAAAACAAGCTTAGGGCATGTCTGTAAGGTCAGCATCCGCATCAGGTTTTGCTAAAGCTGCCGTTGTGCACTTTCTAGAGAATATTTATAACTCAGCAGGGTGCTGAAGTGTATAAATACTTGATGTGTATGCCTAAATTGTTGAACTAAACTCTCTGTAGCCATGACTTTCTTGCTGACATTGAGGCACATACAGTATAAATAATAAGTTTTAAGTATAAAACATTCAGCATCAGCTCAGGTACTCAACTAAATTATATATAGAGCTTTGTTTCATATAAGAAATGTGATCTATGGTAAGTGTCTTTGAATGTGATGTGAATACATGCCAGTATTTCAGAAACTGACACCCTCTCAGGTACAGTGCCTACTGTAAAGCTGTTCTTAAAAACAACAAACATCTATTCACCCAGAATGCTTCGTTAATGAGCGTGATGAGATCAGAATAGTCTAGTTTACTGTGTTGGGCCTAATTTTTGTTTGTTTGCAGGAAAACTTCACAGGGTCTTTTCGAGTTAGATTGTTCTTTCAAATGAAATAAATATGAAAGAGAAAACCTGTGAATGGAAGTCCAGAGACACAGTATGAATCAACAAATACTCCTTCCTTACACTTGTAATCAATGTCTCGACCATATACATACACATGAAATGCAGAAAGGCCCAAACACAACATGCTACAATCACACCTTCCAGTCAGCTAACCGACGCATAATGGAATCTCTCAGCAGCGGATTCAACAGCGCACTGCGTATCCTGTGAGATATAAATCAAGACACTGTGAGTCAAACAGACACAGTCATGTAAAAATCAGACCAGGGAGATCAGAGATCTATCAGCCAAGAGTGAAACGCTTTGCCCAGACCTAACACCTCCAGTGTTGAGAGAAGGAACCGAGTCTTTTCATCAAGGTGCCACATCTTCAATATAAAAGCAAGAAAAGCTCTGTTGTACTGTACTGTCCATATTTACACATGTACATTTATTTTTTATGTTTCTGTATTTTTTAGCCAGATTTAAAGTGATCTGTTCAGTGTAAGAATTAGTATCAGATGAGTTACTCCATACAGAAGAACTGCTTTCTACAGATAGCTACGCAATGAAATAAATACTACAGATGGGCAACAAGTACACAAGTCTTCCTGCTGCACTCCAGAGGCTTTCTGGGACAGCCACAGTTCAAATTGCAGACATGCCTGGAATTTGCCAAAACAAGTCTGAGAGCCGAACAACAGAGATGTGTTCAGAAAACCAACTTGGGCAACAATGTAAACAACCTACTATGACACATACCGCATAATATTTGTTTTGGAGCAAATAAAAATACATAAAATGCTCAATTTGAGTTTGGGTTTAAACAACTCATAACAATCATATGAACTCAGACACTTGAAAACTGAAGATGGCACAGGGAGTTATGCATGTCAAACATGCACACTAAGCCTTAAAATAATTACAACTGGGGCTGCATTTTTGTCCCAAGAAACCTGGCACGTCTCCCTGTGCAGGCAGATTTTAGTCCCCACTATGTGGTGAATACATAACACACATACATACATACAACCCTACACACACACACGCACAGAAGTCCACTTTCACCTCAAAGTCCAGCCAGACTGAAAGCGCATGAAAATTTGATGTCCTTTTCCTCATGGCTCTCTGTGTGTTTCTTTAATAAATATTTTATTCTAGCTCATTTTTTTAACTCAAGGTGTAGCTGGGGAATGAAATGATAGATGTGGAAAAGACAGGAGCCTGCCTCGGTGAGGGAAAAGAATAACAGATTGACCCTCAGGAGAGCAAAAGATAGTCAGGTTAGGTATTTAATTCTGAATCTTAAAGATAGTGATGACTCTCAGCTGTTAGATATTAATGTTAGGTATTAATGATGTAGTCTGCATTTTTATAACCAACCAATTTAAGACCACCAATGTGACATGAAGCAGCACATTATAGCACATTATTATTCACCTGCACACTCATTTTACACTCAAATTCACAATTGTACATGTGTCCTCGTATAGTGATGATGTGTGTAACAGTGATACCTCTGCAGTGTGGTCCCTCATCCCAGCCGTCGGTACAGTCTGGCACTCCGTTGCACAGTTTGCTCATGTGGATGCACAGCTCTGTCCCGCCACACTGGTACTCATTTGGGGGGCAGTGTGATATCACACTGTGTGGACCTGAGTGAGACAAACACAAATGTGGTCAACTGTAACATGTCTAATGCTAATGCTAAATCATGCTAATTGATACCCAGTGTTATATTATAATAGTAAAATTCCCATTTAATAAAAACCCTCCTTAACATTGCTTAATTTAGTTCCTTATTAATTCAATTAATTACACTCTGTTTGACCTTTGACCGTGGTTTTTCAGCTTGGATTTGTGATATGAGTCAGTTTCAGCAGGCAGAAACAAAAATACAATATATTGCCAAAAATGGTTACCAAAATTGCACTGCACCACCTTATCTGTGCCACTCCATCAACCTTGTTGCAAGCGAGTTTGACCGGAGCCATAAAGGCATACAGTCACATCTATCAATGATTTCCTAAAGATTGATCTTACTCTAGGATCTCCCTGTGTCTCCTTCATCCATTTTGTCTCGACTATAAACTACACAGGAGAAATACTTTAAAAGCAATCTCTATAAAATACTGCCCTTTCATTCTGCCCGTGGATGACGGACTTTCTGACAGACAGCGGGCACTGTGTGTGGCTGACAACATATTTGTCAGACCCCCCTCACCCCATCTCATACTGCAAAGTGTCTCTTAACTCTTCCTTGTTACCAAACACATTAGTAACCACTAACCACTTCATCATTTTTATACAAAAAGCCTGTCATTTTACACTCACACGTTATAGCCTCTGTATTCTATAAGCATCACATTCATGTTCTTCATGGTCCAGAGACTATATTATTCTGTATCCTTTACATCAGGGTTTCTACAGCCTTGCTTAAAGTGAGGAAGCACAACAACAAATGTCAAAATAAATTATTTGACTTTTATGAAATATTAGCATGAACCTTGAGGGAAAATAGAAAAAACACACTATACCGTGAGTGGGGAAGGTTTATAAAAAATCACCCAGTAACTAAAATAATAATGAGACAAGGGATGCCTGGATCTGTCTGACTCAGCAGAATGATTTATCAAATTGCATCGTCATTTCCTTTGCAGTCATTAAGATGCATAAGCTGCTATCACGATGAAAAACTGGAAACCTTCTTAGTTTTAAAAGTTGGTAAACCCTGTACACTGTAATATCTTGTTCTTGTATACAATCTAATGTAATCTAGTGCACAACCATGTCTGGCAGCATGTGTTGTGAAACCGCTATGTTTTTTATTTGTTTTTATAATCTCTGTAAGAACATCTAGTAGTCAAATTAATTTCCATGTTCTGATTATAAATTAAGTCCTTTGTTCAAGCAAAACGGGGAATCTTGTTTGCCTCCCTTCATGTCTTTTTTTTTGCAAGGTGTTTCCTTGTTTTCCAATACCGCCTTCCTTCACCCTTACATCCATCATGGATTTTCCTCTTGCCAACTTTACAGGCACAACCACAAGGCAGAAATCCAAAGAATCATTGTGGCAGCAAAAGATGGCCACAGGGGAAAACTAGCAGGAATTACAAACACACCATTATCCTAGCTGGGACTAGCCAAATGAGTACCTTCACTACATCTACATCTACATACCAGACGCAAAACACCAACAATAATCATGCCAGTGTGGTGGTATGCAGATTTGGTACAGTAGTGTTTGCTAAGAGAAAACTTTGAGGTTCTTGGGAAAAGAAACTAAATCTACGCTGCTTTAACTTGATATAGTGAATATATATCTAAAATCCTTTAGCAAAGCAGAAAGGACTTTCCTCCCTTGATGATCTTACTGCTGAACTATTTTTCTGAACTTTTCTTTTCCTTGTGACACTGAACAAGGAAAGAAACTTTCACTCACAAAAAAGACTAATGACCAGTTCAACCAGTCTGTGTGCTGCCACAATGACCGTCACCACTGTCTGTGGGCTGTGACATGACTGATGAACAATATATATCTCTCAGGGACAGTAATTTAATTTTGGCACAATATTTCATTTCAAAACAATGCTAACCGTATACAGTAGTAGTTTTAACATGTATGCGTTTATCGACCTTATTCACTATGATAGCTGCATTGTGTTGCATTTCCTGTTTGTTTTTGAAAAAAAAATGGCAGACAGACAACAATAAAAGGCACTGATAGATCATTTGTACTTCTTTGTCTGTTTTTTAAACTGAAAACTAGATAAAGACGCAGCAAAGCTCATTTTTCTTAGCCACAGTGGAAAGTCAAACTGTTGGTGACCTCTCCTCCTTCTCAATGTCTGTCTTCTTTTTCTCCTTCAATCAACTTTTTACCCATTTACATTAAGCAAGACGGAGGTGGATGTGTGTAAGAAACACATTAAGAAAGAGAAAAAGTAAGGAAAAAGCAGAAGTACAAACACAAGACCAAGGGGAACACCTCATCCACGGGAAGTGGACAGAGGCCCACAAAGCCTTGCGCAAGTTTGGTGGGGCTGGAGTGGATTCTCTTCTTATAGGGAACCAGATGTTGTTCCAAAACTTCATTTTGTGACATGTCAGCAAATACCAGTACCAATTTCACCAATTCAACTTCTTGCATTGGTCTGTCTGACTCAGCTTTAACCTTACTTTAAATTTGAAATTCCAGCGCAATAAAGGTGTTAATATTACTTTTTGTAAAATGGATATCTCTAAATAAAGAAGCAACATTATCACATGATGGATTTTTTTCTGCAGGCTACCAAGTCACCAATAGAGTCGCACAAAGCCTTTCTTCTCTAAGCATCTATCAAAACAAGATTGTGGCATGTTGGATTTCAGACACCTTGCACGAGTGGAGTCTTTAAGCCGCTACACATAGAGGTAGATCACATGCACTTTTCCAGTCCGAGGGAGTGAGGGTAGAGGGGGGCGGGGGGACAAGAGAACTAAGGCCATTGTTTGATCACACAAATCGGCTGTGGCCCCCTACAAAGCAGGCTGAGCTGCAGTGTTGTAAGCAGTGTCACGTGCAAACCCTGACCTGAACTGTGGCATAGCCACATGGAGGGAGAGCTGGAGAAGCGGAGCGAGGCACACTGATAAAAGGGGAGCTGGCACTTTATAATTAAATTCAGTTCTGTTTTATGGTTTATATTTTGAAGACATGCTCTCCTTTGTATTGTTTTGTATTTGCTCATACTTTTCCAACTGATTTCTTTCACAAATAACATTTTTGTAGGATTATTCATCTTGGAAACTGTCTCTTCATCTGTATTTTGTCTAGTAGAAAAAGGCCCCACTAACAGGGAAGCTGAAGGAGTCGAAATCTGGGTCTGGATCAAACTGTTACTGAGTCCAAAGCTTGTTAGGCTGTGGGGATTTTCCATTCACTAGTTCTTCCCTTCCATATGCTAGTCAACACAATGCTTGTTCAACCTTGACAAACACACAAACAAATAACAGGATGCTGTCAGTGCTGAACATAAAAGGGACTTAATGTAGGCCAGAATGAGGCCTTCTGCAGAGAGCAATGAGGCTACCCACTGCCTTGAGTTTATTGTAACTATTACAGATGCTCTAGCATACAAAAATACATACATACCCAGACAACACATTCTACTAACAACATTAGATAAATAAAACTAATCCTAATTTTTACAGACATCAACCATCCGGTTGCAGATGAATAATTTAATAAGTTGATCCATAAATATACCTCATGAATAAATAGTGTTGCACTAGTTACTGCCAACAGCTCTTAACGACATGCTCATACTCGGTTTCTGTGACCACTTATGACCATGTCCTCACAGACCGGCTGGCCCTTTCTGTGATGCTCTTGGACCACATGACACATTCTTGAACATAGCACCCAAATCCTGACCCAGCAGCCTCAAGGGACTGCCTGACCCGCCCTCTCCATCGCCCTGCCAAAGAAACGAAACTCTGAACAACTAGGACGCAGCACTGAAAACAAGATGCAGCAACACCAATACTTCATTTAGGCTGAAAAAGGATGATGTATCTATCAAGGGAGTTTGTATTTTGATTTTGCTATTCAACACAGACTTGTCAAAAAAGATCACAGGCAACATATGAGCAGGTACTGCAACAGCTAGCAGCAGAGTGCAGTGGGAACCAATGCCTACATTATTTCTGACAGCTATCCTATAAACACTTTACTCTCCAGGTAAAAAACAAGACATCACTCCAAACACAAATACAACAGTGGGTTTGTTTCCAGCTTTCTTTGTCTAATCATATCTCGTATAAGTGTTTTTATACAACTTAATTGTATAAATCCATTTTATTATAACTATTTCTGGCCTTAACCCTGGTGGCAAATGGTGTGCCTGGTCTGCAATCTGCACTTGATAGTTGGATCTTTGGTCTCTGGCTTTCTGCTCACCCCTTTCTTTTCAAGATGTCAGCACCACATTTTCATTCCTCCATGGGGGGCTTCTGGGGGGGCTGGCAGGGTGACAAGCAAAGCAAGAAGGCTAAATCCAGCTCTCGAAAGCACAACAAACTAAGCCTTCTCCAAGCACAGCAGCACCACTGCTCCTCTGGGCAGAGAAACCACTGGGCAAACAGCTCTATCAGCAAAGTAAATTGCAAGATTCATAGAGGACAACGCCACCAGATACCCAAACCAAACAAATAGATTGAGTCTATATTAGTATTGGTTATGAAAGAGGAAAAGTAAACATGTGCACAAAGGAAATAAGGGGTAAGATTTCAAAAAGTTGTGTCATTCACCCCTCATACCCCCCCTGCTTCCTTCAGCATATTCATAAAGGAACAGATGACACAAATTTTAATAAAAACACCCCTCTCTCTCTCTCTCTCTCTTTGTCACTCACAAACACAGGAAGAATAAAGACCTATTGCTTGCGAATAAGGCTCTTACATAGCCACTCCATTTCTGAGATTGAACAGACTCATTATTTGATTCTTTCGCTTCTTATTTCCTTACAATAGACTGAGGATTAACGTAAAACTATTAGTATTGTGCAAGTTTTTCTTGTCAAGAGGAGAGAGGGAGCCCTACAGCTGCCCCAGAATGACTAAATACCTGAAAGGCATTTAGTCCGTTTTGGCTTAGAGACCAACTTTAATCATCACAAATTAAACATCAAGCCCTCTCCAGATAGTGATTTTCATTTGTTATGTGGAGCATTGGAAAACTATTTCAAAAGGACAGATGACTAAACATCACACAGAAAACAGCTATGCAAATGACAGGAAAGGCCCAGGGGGGTGGGAGAGGAGGGAGAGGGATGAGCGTAATCATCATGGTACAAGCCAAGAAACCTGAGGAGACTGAAGTTAAACAACCATAGTTGTTTATTACTGCTACTAATCAGGCACAAGGTGGTGCAACGTACAAGCCACAAGGCATATCCAGGTGTTCAGCATCTGTGTGTGTGTGTGTGTGTGTGTGTGTGTATATACCTTCAGGATGTTGCTCAAATGATCATATTATTATTCTTCATCTGCATCATAAACTCCCACTCTGTCTCTCTTCTTGTCCTAGGCTCCCCCTAAGGGTGCCTCCGGCCTGCCCCACCCCCACTCTGCAGAGAGGCCTGCTGAGATTACATAATGCTCTTTTTAAAAATTTAAACCCCTGACACGCTTTTCTTGGCTGAACACAGTCTGGGCTCTCTTGTCCTGCTTCAGGGGGCCAGCTTTGCCCTTTCTACTTCCCCCAGTCTGTACTGCTCATCTAAAAACGGCCAACTGGGGGCCAGTAGATCACATCCGGCTCACCACACCCTTAAATTTAAAAAAATGAAATAAAATCTGAGATAAGATAGTCACAAAAATCACAAAACTTGACACACTACAGGGCTTAGGATTTATTTAATGTTTGACACACTCTGTGTAACGTATGTATGTACTCTATAATACTAGGGATAACACCTATAATAAGCTATGGCTTTCAAGAGGTTTAAAGCAGCAACTGGATCAATATTAAATTTATGATGGAAAACATGAGTCACTCATAGTGATGAATAAAGAGAGAATTATTACCTAATTCTAACATTCGGCTCTATTGATCTTTTTTTTTAGTATTAGTCTCCATTTAGCACTAACACTAGCATTGTTTGCTAAAAGGAGTGATTATTAAATAGTAAACAGTTTCCTAACATATTAGCCATATCAACTTTTTAAGGTGATATGTCAGTATTGTGGTCACGGCTTGTTGCCGTCTAATCCAATGTATGTTTTTTTTAACGTTTTCTCATTCAGTCAGTGCATGACGTCTTTAAAATGAATACATTTACAGCCCAATCTTTAATATTTATAATTTACAGTATTCTGAAGTTGTTACTTCTCTGAGATTTGCACACTCATGGTGACAAAAATCTTTTGTCGGTGTGTGATGTAATGCTTGCAGAATTAGTTGCGTGAGTGTGTATTTAATGAACACGGTGTAAAGCATATTTGAGCCTTTTATTAGAAAGGTATGCTTGCTTTGTTGTCTACATGAAAGTAACAAAGTTTGTGTATGTATCTAAAGAGAGAGAGAGAGAGAGAGAGAGAGAGAGAGAGCAGGCTGAAATCCTGGTGTGTGCACATGCACTCACAGTCACCTGCAGCAGAGTCTTGTAGGAACAAGGCCCTGGAAGGCGACAGACTCTTTCATGTTGAGCACAGGTTGTTTTCCTTGACATGTTGATAGCTATCTGGACTGGGTGGTGGCTGCTTTTAGGAGACAGTAGCAGGATCAAACAGATAACTTCCTCTTCTATATCTGAACAGTAAAACCACTAGCTTGGGTCAACTGTCTGGCGCACGGTACCATTGATACACTAAACAATAAACACCCTTGTTTCTCATCACAACTTTTGAGCAAGTAGATCAAAGTTAAATTTCACCTAATTTAATTTCTCTTCAAAGCGGCTTTTTAATTTCTTCCGATAGGAGTCAGTGAGATGTGCATTACATCATGAAAGATTATGCTTTCCTCTCTGAAAGTGGCTGTTACAAAAGTGCCTCACTTCCTAAGAGGCTAATTACGGCCCAGGTGGGAACTGTCTGTAAAAGTGTCCTTATTACAGGCCAGGAGATGTCATTTCAGCGTTACACACTTCCTGCGCTTCCGGGGCACACTCACTGTACGTGGGAATATCTCAGGTCCCTAATAAAGTCTACACCCTGAAGCCCTGACGAGCTGGCAGCTCTAGAAAAGCCTACACCCTACCTGGAGGCTATGAACCAGTCAAATATTCTTCACATTTATCTTCATTATATGTCTTATAATTGTTCATTGATCAAGAACGTAGATCAAAGTTCGATATAAAAGGTTATATGCCCATACAACCATTTTAGTTTTGTTTTACTCGGTCAGTATCCCTCTATGCCAGTCTGACCCAGCACCCCCGGGGTACAAAGAACAGCATTGTGGGGTTTACACAGCAGGGCAAAGCAGCTGCACTGGACAGTGGCTGACTTCACTGGCAATAGCCAGCACCCCAACAAAGGCCACTGTGAAGCCCCATCCACATGAGTGAATAAATAAACCTCTCTCATGCAACTTTCAACCAGAAGCAATTTGCAAAAGCAGCTTCACAAAGAGCACATTTATCACAACAATAAAACTACAAAGGATACTTCAAACATGGTTGGTGTACATACAGTTTGGGATACATGTCTATAAAATGCACTCATATGACAAAAGCCAATTTCATTCCCACCCCCTCCCCCCCAGCTCAGAAAAGTGGATTATGATAAATGCTATTTCCAGGTTGGGCAGAATGTATATGCATACCGACTACATGCTGATCAGCAAAAATGCAATGAAGCACAGTTAAATGTGTTGGGTACTCAGCACTGGATGATCTAAGAGTAGAGAGCAACATGAAACATAGAAAGAGAGGAGGAAGACATGCAGCAAAGGTTTGAATTGAATTATGGATGTTCTGGTGACATGGTACGCCTCTTATGCCCCAGAAAACTTCCAACAATTCCCATTCAACCTTCTGCTCTTGAGTTTTTGTGCTTGGTCTGAGTCTAAAGCAGCAGATAAAAGGTGTTTGTAGGTTGATGTTTACTTCAACCTAACCTGGCAACGTTCCTCAGTGACAAGCTTACCAGTCTTTCCTTAACAAAAACACCAAAATTCAGAGAAAGCCAAGATAAGGATTTACCTCCCTGACTCACATCTTGATTTTTCAGCTGTGACACTGTTAAAAGTCAGGTCCCTTCAGAGCATGGGTCCAATAAGTGTTGTTTTTGAGTGAGAGAGAGAGACTCTGGCATGAAGAGTAGAAGGAGCAGCATGAGAAAAGGGCATGTAATCACTGTTTCTTCTGTCCCAGATAGAGACAGGAAAGGAGGCTGGCCCATAGATGAGGAGGGGGAACGAGCAGGTTGTGAAAAACAGCAGGTTTCACCATTGCTCTGGGCGAGTCTCTAATGACTTCCAGACCTACTCTCATACAGTCTTTGCGTCTAGACTGCAGCTACAGCACCATGGTTTCCCAGTCTCACTCACTCTCTCCGAAGCCAAACCCACCTCAACAAACATACACACATACAGCCCCCACCCCCCAACCCTCTGTCCTCTTAGAAAACTACAGGCGTTTCAGTCTAAGACGCTGACCAAAAAGACACTGCTACATTCATTCCCTCCACAGAGATTCAGCCATTTAACCCTAATGAAGACTTTGCAACTACAGTTGTCTTTTTTTAGGTTTGGTTTTGTCTCATGACTGCATCTTCTGTGGCTCTGAATGCAAAAAGGAAATAACATCTATCAAAGAAAGACAAACTTTGTGAGTCTCCTAATTGGGCATGACCGGACAGTTTAAAGGCAGAATGATTGCTCTCACTAACTGATAAAACATCCCATTGTTTTCTCCTGCCAGGCCAAATAACTCTAATAGCCTATCAATCTCAAGTCTGCTAGCAACGACAGCTTTTACAATGTGACTGGAGGGATCAAACACTGCACCTGTTGAATAGTTTTTTGTGGTGAATAACCTAAAATAAAAAAAAACCTTGAATAACATTTCATTTTATGATGATGTGGTGAAAATGCCACCTATCGGAGGAGTTAAGCAGCAGAAATGAGGATTTGGGCGGCAAAGCAAGCTTTTCTTATTTCATTTTCATTTTATTTAACATCCCTGCACTGCATGTGAAAAAGAAGCATCCTCTTAACTGAGGAAATTATATGATACACATATAAAGATCTGCATAACTTGACGGTCACTCCCTCTAAAACTCCAGTTATCTACTCTGAATGGTTAAATGTCAACCAAAGTTCTGTCTGCCGTGCAAGTCAGATGCAGCAGGATGAGTATTTTTAAAACACTTACAAACATCAGGCTCCTCATCTGAGCCGTCTGGGCAGTCCTTCTCTCGATCACAGCGCCAGCCCTTAGAGATGCACGTCACCCCATCTTTACACACAAACTGCTTTGGGCTGCAGGTCTTTGGGGCTGAAAAGAGAAAGCAAAAAAAGTGAATTAATTAAAAGATTGCTGAAAAAGAAAATAACTCTCATTAGCAAGCAGGGTCTGTTGTGTTCACAGTCAATAGCGGTCCTCGCTGGCCCTAATTAGATTGTGTAAAGTTTCCTATTTAATAGGGAACGTTTACACAAAAAGCGAAACACACACACTCATGCAGACCTGGAAAAGGCTTTGCATAAACTCGCTGCACCTAAATATCCAGGTCAGCGTTCCCAGGCCAATAGCAGTGATACAACATTTCAGGAGGAGATCAAAGGACATCCTGTTCACTGACTTTCTCCCCTATCATCCATTTCCGCTTCAATCCAACCTTCCAGAAAGAGAAAAAAAAAAAGTGCCCCACCAGCTTTAGCCAAGGGGAACATACTCAAACACAAACACTAATTCAAGTCCTCTTGGAACAGCACATAAACACATGACGCACAGAAACACACAAAGCTGAGTCAACAGGTGGCATTCAGGAGAGGCTTTAAGTGAGTGGAGTTTGATGCAACTTACTGCTGAGCGGTGACTTGTCTTACTTAACACTTTTGTCAGGAAGTAATTAAATACAGTTGATGCAAGTTATTTTTAGAATGTGACTAAAAGAAAAAAAAAAGAAAACTGCGGTCTGCAGTTATGATCTAATATCTAATCACTCCTGATAGTAACTGCATAACACAAGATATGGAACGAGCACATTTTACTCAGACATTATACCAAATCCACACCTCCGCTTGTGTTGATCGTCATGGCAAGAAAGAAATGTTAAACTATTCACTTAATACAGGACCATGTTATATAAGAGCTGTAACAGAGAACATGTGGACATCAAAGGATATGTTGCTAATGATTTAACCAAAAGCAAACCAAAGTCCCGCTTTCATAAAACATCACTTCCAAATCTTCCAAATTATTTGTTTTACTAGTCGACATTTAAAGAGAGCAAAGGGTGATCCTAGACTTTATCAGGAATTCAATCAGGGAGACATGTTTGAATATTTAATCTCCCTTGGACAGACATGGACGTCAGCTATCTAGGCAGAATATAAAACACTGATTGGAAATGGTGATAAACCTTATGATTCAGGCATACAGCACGACAGACTGAACCGGGGGGAAGCATGGGACAGAACAAGGTAAATGAAGGGATGGAGCAGGATAAACAGGATGACTGTATTTACATTTAAAGCGAGCCTCCAACTCCAGCGGTGAGGGGAATCTTGAAATGGAGCTCAACCTAAATACTATGAATTCAACCTGACATATTGCTGCACATGTTCACACACACTCCCCACTTATCTTCCTCTCTGTGGCACTGCGTTGGGTGTGTGTGTGTGTGTATGAATATATGTTCGTGTGAAAGTTGTGCGTCAAGAGTTTTTTTATTTCCTCTCTCAGAAGTCACGAGATTTTGAATTATTCATGAAATGCAACCAGGCTTACGTTAAAACGTTTCCTCTTTTTTTTTTTTCCTCATTTCTCTTTTTTGATATCTTTTTTTTTGTGCACATGTTTGTTTGCATTGGTGTCAGCATACTTAAACTCGGCAGACTGCTAACTCTGCTTACAATGATGGCTGTAGGAGGAGTGCACAACTGCCTCTCTGCTGCCAACTCAACCGCAAGATGCTGCTGACAGAAACATATCACAGAGCACTGGAAGTAGGTCAGGAGGTTAGGTAGATGAAGGTGAAGGCGGGCAACAAACGATAAGGGTTACTGTATCACTGGCTCAGCTCGCTGTGAGAAGCAAAGGAGGCAGACAAAAGGCCAGATCTGGGGCATACAGTCGCAACCAGATAATATATATATAAAAAATATATTAACTACTACTATTTTCCTCTCTCCTTGCACAATACTTCATATTGTTAGTTTCAAGTTCCCGATTTCATATTGTGCAATTGAATGAACTTGTGTATCAGGGAGGCAATTTAACGATTATGTGCATACTTGTGTTTCCTTGACATATTCAACTTCATTCATTATCATTTGTCTTCAGTCTGATTTGATGTAAAATAAAATGCTTAAGCAGTATTTCTATTTTATTTATACTAGTTTCGCTCCACTCCATTTCAGAGTGAAATCATTTCTAATCCACATTTATTTGACAGCCTTAACACACACTTACATTAAAATGCTGCTAACATGTATATGGCAATTAATGAGTTTTATTACTCAAGTAATATAAATGTATGATAAATATAACACTCTAAATTGGGACATTTTGCATAATGAGTAGTTTTACTTTTGATTTTTTTAAGTATGTTTTGCTGTTAATACATTTATTAACTGGCTGATGTTGGTAACATGGAAAATGCCAGCTGTGAATGCAATATGTGCTTAACACAGTCAGGATTTATCTAGTTAAAATCATCCAGGTTTAAAGAAAGTCAATGAAAACGCCAGCCAAACAGATCATTGGCTTTGATGGTATGTTTTAGAGGTCTGTGCTCAGGTCGCATATGTGTTGGTCTTTTGTTTGAGGAGTAAATAATACAGGAAGGAAGAGGGTGAAGTATAGACTAAGGATAAGCAGATGAATATGACACAAGGGAACAAACAGTAGATGAACTGCAGCAAATGAGAGCAAATGGAGAGGGGAGGGGTTGATTACAAGTCAAAAGGGGGGCAGGGCTCTCACAGCTGGGGACAGGCCCAAAGATCTGAGAACAGCCTGAGCTGGGCTGGGATACTGAGATGGGATAGAGGAATGTCACACATGCTATCAATGAGCTGCTTGTGTGTTTACCAAAGTGGAGGCTGAGTGAAAATGCTTTGGGTCATCGCCATTTGGGCTGTATTACAAATCCACTCTTTTCTGCCCCGGCTGATGTCTGCTATTACTCTGAGATGAGCTCAGTCTGGTTTGGAGGAAGCATCCTCTCCTAAAAAAACACAAGCCTTGCCCCCAGCCACAGTCCCATTTCCTCCGACACCCACAGCAGAGCTATAAATAAGTTGGAGGCCTGCCCACTGAGATCAACAGGGGCACTACAAAGCTCCAGCAGACACCGAGACTCCCGCCTCATCCCATACAACTCGGCAGCAGTTGAGGTGAAGGCGGACTTGACGAACTATCAAGAGCGGTGCGGAAAGAGAGCTTGAGCACTATGAAATCCAGTCTTCAAAGCCAGCCGCGTTAGATATTGCCCTCATTCAACTGGACGGCCACAATTCAACACACCCTTGAGCAAGGCAATCTGTACCATCTCCAGGGTTGCTGTTCTGTAATTGAGGCAGACACGGAACCAAAATTTCCCTACAGGGATCAGTTAAGTATCTGGAAACCTCATCTACAGTATCAGCCTCAGCATGTAAGGGCGCACTGAATACTATATTACATGAACGTATCTACATGTGTTCTGCAAGTCTCATCTCATAACCCTGGAATCTACCTGGCCCTATGAAATCCCAGAGTTGGGTTTTCACTTGTCTTTTGTGAATTTGAGTCACTCAAAAACACATGTTGCATATGTCACTGTGAGCGTTTAAAGAGTGTTGAGAAAGACTTAGAGATAAAGGCATACAACATAGTCAGAGCATATGGACAGAATATACGTCCAGAGGCACAAAAGCAAACTAGGTGAGTGTCTTGACTCAAGTAAGAACATAGGGAAGTTATTCAAACGCTTACAGACACTATTGCAACATCTGCTGGAGTTTAGTCTACTAGTTTAGTCTACTGAAGATAGCGTGCACTAATAAAACACTCCAGCAACTTTCTCAAGGAGAAAGGATGCTAGCCAAATACTCTTAGCTGTTAAGACTTGGGAGAGTTTCGTTAAGTTTTCAAACATTATGGAAAGACAGGTTTATATGAGGTCAAGACAAACAACCAATTGCGTGTAATCAATCTCAACATTGACACCCACTTGGCCAAACCTTGGTATGCACGTTATCTTTTTTCCGACTGGGATGATACTGCAACACAGCCGGTTTTACCACTGACCCCGTGGCTAAGTATCTTGACAGGATGTAACAGAATAAAGCATCAGAAACAACAACAACAACTAGACTCAGACGGGGAGTTCATCTCTAATCTTCGTGAAGACTTCACTGAAATAGAGGAGGACTGTTTGTTTTCTTTTCTTTTCTCGGCAGCACACAGACAATGCCCCGATGAGCTTTTCTATTTAAATTTTATATAACCTCAAGTTTGGCCACAACGAAGCCAAAATGGAGGACCTTCTGTAGGAAGAGAGAGGCGTATAGAAGAAGAAAGATATGGGGCAGGGGTCTGTTTTGCTGACCTTTGGGCTGACCTGAGGGGGTTCTCCTGAGGGCCATGAATGAAGGAAACATCTATATTGGCCTGTTTGTCAGCGGCCTAGCACCTCCTCATCCTCCTTCAAGAGCCCAGGCAAGAAAACACCAGGATTTTGTAATGGAAGAAGAAGGGAAAAAAAGTTTTCCAATTTGTCATGTCATACAAAACGCAGAAAAAGAGGCCCCAGCTGTGTCTCTTAAATAAACCTTTCTGGCAGAGTTTAGAGGAGCTGTGGAAGTCTAGTCAGTGGTGGACAAATTCATACAGAGTTTAGACATGGATTAACAGAAAGAACAGTTTGGGAATGTTTCTATATGCCTGTATTCCCACTCATCTTTCCGTTTCTGGATGTGTGATGCAATCATGTTTTTCTGAGATGATGTGTGTGTGTGTGTTTCCACGACAGTCGGTGTGTATTATGCATGCACTTCTTAGAGCTGAGGAGAATACACATCAGGAATGCGGTCATGTCTAGTGATAGTTGCCAAGTGAAATGGGGCTCCGTAATGCAGGACAACATAGTCCCGCCTGCGACTGTTTGGATTTTACAGGTCAGATCTGAGCACAAAGTGAGTCAATCTGTGCAAGCTTTTGCGGTGCTGAGAGGCAGAACCTATTAAAGAAAGCAGAGTAATCAAATGTGAACTTAATTAAGAGCTATTTGGATGTCTAGCTGAGATTTCACCATGTCTGAACCCCAGAGTGGTAATCAACCATGACTGCTATTTGTACTAGACTCAGTGTTGGAACTTGGAGGGAGGAGGCTACGACCTCCTTCACTTCCACATAAGGATTAAATCAAATTCAGCTGCGGAGTGTGGGGGACGAAGCAGAAAACCCCAAGGTGTGATCCCCCATTATCAACTTAGTCAGTTTAGACAAATCCCTTTGCCACACCACTGCCAGAGCACACGCTGTACATAGCTGCGGAGGGAGAAAAATGACAATTAAGCCTACTTAGTATGCTGCCGAGGGAAACATATTAAAGAAGATTATGCGAAATTCTTTAGTGCCTTTTCATAAGACCAGTACAAGTTTCAAGTCTCAATGTGACGCGTGAGCTCCAAGGAATGACACTCAGTTCTCAATTCTTCATTCACATTTGCCATACGGGCACAAAAGCAACCCTAAAAAAATGCTACCAACACATATAGTAAGGTTAATGAGTAGGGATTTTAAATTTTGTGTAATATTTTGTGTAATTGTAAGGGGGAAAAAAATCTTGATGAAGAAATCCTCATCACTGATCTTATGCTTATGGATGTTATACAGAACATTTGAGCGTGAAGTTTGCTGCTGTTACAGACTTTTTTTTCTTTTCTTTTGCAGCCTACATGACAGTTCAGAGTCATTTTTGTTAAGGCATGTCAATCATCTCCACAACTATAACAAAAGATGTTGAGGAACATTCGCAAATTTAAAAATTTATTTCATCTAGTTGCTGGTGTGTGTAGGCTAATAACAGTAGAGAAAACATCCACCTATTCTTTTTCCCAGAAGCACACAATGGACATAACCAAAGAGACAACACTGCCTACACACATGCATCCTCCACAGAAAATGTGAAGAAAATGGTGCACAATATTCAAAATTCTGTTCATGAAGTTTTACTGGATGTAATATCACCGTCAAGTATCAACGATAAACATCTCTGCTTTTGCTCAAGCAGAGGGCAGAAATAAGAATTGTGGGTCCACTAAAAAGGTCCATATGAGGAGATTTCTGTCACAGTGAAGGGTCTATAAGGAAGGATTAGTGGAACAATTAGGCTAATGTTAAAGTACTGGTCCGGGTACTGTGTGTTTAGGAGTAGACGTTTGGGAATAAATATAAATCAGTGTAATATCCTTGCATGAATAGTGCCCAAGCAGACATAGTTGTATGACTCGCAGGTGTAATATTTCTCTAAAATGACCCCTAATGTCAGGGTTTCACAGTCCAGAAAAGACCACCAGGATGCAGCTGGACTTGGAGTTGGATTTCTATTAGGCGTGTTGAATTGTTAAGGCTGAGTACTTACTGAAAGAAGAATGAGGTCTGTTTGTTTGGTAAAATCTTTTTCCTAAGGGAATGAATTGACAAGTAATTTATAATGACTGTGAGCCTGCAGTCATACCTTAGAAAAATAATTGCATTTCTGTGAAAAGATTCTGCAGCAGAGACTTAAATGGATGTGAACGCACATATGAGTCGTGTGGGCTGCTGTTTAAAATAGAAAGTATTTTATCTGTTGGAGGAACCAAGATAGAAACATTTTATGAACATAAAATAATGGCAATTTCTATCTAAAAAGACAGAATCTTCAATAATGTTGTGATCTAATAGCAGTACTTAACTGAATAAATTAATCTTATGCAGCAACAATATGCAATACCGCCTCCATTGAGAATTACATAAGCAAGCGACCTGACCAATCAGGGTCACAGCTTGAAGCACAAGACATCAACACAAACACTCCTTTCACACTAGCACAGAGGAGCAAGTTAAAGCCATGTTTGCTGTTGGTGTGAACGGGTCAACATGAGTCATCCGACCTGGCCCTGACAGAGCCTGGCCTCAGCCTGAAAGGGTGTGAGTGCACATTGTCCTGCACCATACACGGTAAGAGAAAAGTCAACTGTGTCAGGACATTTTAAGTGTAGTAGTTTAAAAGTCCCAGTAACCTGATTATAAACACAACTTCCAAGCAAACGGTCTCTCTTAAAACACAAATTAGTCATGCTGATACAGCTTAATTTCTTTAGGAAGTATGATTTCTATCAAGGAAGTATGATCTCTTAAATATCATTCCCAGAATGATACTATTGGAGCTTACTCAATATGTCAGGGAAGATTGTATGGATTAAATATTAAAATTGGTTCTCACATAAAACTAGAGTGATGGATTTCTTTGTACTTTGTATTTACGAGTTAACCAAAGTAGCCACAAGACAAAGAGTGATGGATTTCACAAGACAAAACAAACAAAAAAAAAAGTTCTGCTTGTTGGTTCCACAGCAAAAACAAAACACATTTAATGTTACATCATGCCGCCCATTTTTTATTTTTTTTTGTTAGTACCCATACTTGACTTAAGTGAAAATATATACTTTTACTACGCTGTCAACCAAACAGGTGCATCCCAACAAACTGACTTGATCTTTTTTTTTTTAAACAGCGGAGTATTGAGAGCAGTTATTAGTGTGCGACCACACTCCACCATACAGACAGATATAATAACAGGCATAACAAGGACTGGGGTTCAATCCCGGGCTTGGCCATGCGCCCCATCACTCACACACACACACACACACACACACACACACACACACACACACACAACTGGCAGTGTTTACAGATTGGAAGCTAAAATCACTGCAGCTAACGTCCCACTGCCCACAAATCCTGCTCACGTATTAACATCTGCTCTCTCTTTTCCCGTTCTTACTCTCAGTAGGTGTGTTTCGTACCACTCTATTCTCAAAGCACTTGTTTTTAGGCTTGATGTATGAAAGGATGGGAGTATTAAATGAGTGATATTAAAGAGCTACATATCATTTTTTTCAATCCTTACATTCATGTATTGATATCTTAAACGTTGCTGGCTTATGTTTTTTATACAACTGTTGTGTGTTTATGATCTCCCCAAGCAGGTTTCTGCTTGTATTCTTTCAGAGAGCCTGCTGAGACCACGTTCTAGCTCCCTTCCTCAAATAGCTCAATCTAGATAGCATATCTCAATCAGCGGGTGACTGTAAAGTGGGTCATGGCTGTTCTGACAAGCTCATCCACATGGATTCAGCGCACTTCAGCTATCACAGACGTCAGGATTCATCAGTGTTTTTGGATAATTATGAAAAATAATCTTTCCTGTAAGAACATTTTTTTTTGTTTTTAATGTGATATGAGCAGAGTTGGGAGCGAATTAAAGTCCTCTGTATTTGATTAAAAAAACAAAACAGTTAAATGAATAGTTCTAAGTTATGGGAAATATGCTTTTTTTTTTTTTTGCTTTTTTTGTTGATCATTAGACAATTGATACTAGACTAATGTCTGTCCATATGATGCTGGAGCCAGCAGCCAGTTAGCTTAGCTTAGCTTAGCATAAAGTCTGGAAACAAAGGGAAACAGCTAGCCTGGTTGCATCACCCAGCATCTCTAAAGCTCGGTCATTAAGTCACATGTTAAATCTCATTTGCTATCAAAAGCATCAGCACTAAAATGTGGCTGAATTTTACTCAGCCTCCTTGTTGGTTTCCTCAGGAAAAGCTACTGACTGAAGTACTGTATTATATATATCTGCTCAGTAATGCAGTCATGGCTAGTTTTCTGTGTCATACAACGTATTTAGTGTTTTAGTACGGTTGTCAACCACATATTTATATCACTGTTTAAATATGCTATTTTCAAATGTTGCTTCTATGACACAGCTTCAACAGCAAAGAGGATCTACCAAATGTATTCTGGGCTCCGTGCTGCCCTCAGATGAAAGTAAACAGTAAAGTGGGAACCTTTTGGCAGTGTGGATGTCACTGTGATGGCAGCGTCACCCCAATAACAGCCAAATGTTGGTCCAGTCCGCTACCAAATGTTACAGCAGGGCATCCACAGGAGGGGGGAGGAGGGGGGGAGTTAATTAAAGAGCAGCATGTGCTACTTTATTATCAAGGATGTGACTTAAATGAAGAAGTTTAGCATTTGAGGCAGGAAAAGGGGGAAGAATAAGGAAACATGAAATGAGGAACCGGGCATTTCAGATACAGAAGGCTTTCTTGTCTGCAGGAATTCACTGACCGGATTTCAAACACGTTTCTTCATTTTTATTTTTGTATTACTTTCATTATGGTCTTTTTTTCCACCAGACCCCCCAATTAGCAGCCCTTTCTGAACAGTTTGAGACTTGTTCATGGAGGTCTCTGCTGGGAAACAAAGATTAAAACCTTGGGTTTGATGGAGGCCCAGAGCCTTTGCTCTGGCTACAGTACTAAGACAGTGAGAAAAGATCTTTAGAGAAGAGTTCTTGGCAAGCCTGAAAGGCCATTTAAGCATGCTTGGAAGGGGGTAACATGCACACACTTGCTTCATTTCTAGAGGCATTGGCTAACATGAACACATTAATTAATTTGAGGGCTGTATTGTTTTTATTTTATGGAGAAAACAATGGTTGAGAATGTGCATTAAACTTGATCTTTAAAATGTGGGTGTTACAATTACACCCAGTACATATCCAGGTCATTTGGTAAATCGCACATCCAACTGATTTATATACAATATGAGCCATATTAAATATAAACAAATCTCAATACGTTTCCTTGAGAGGCTCCGTCAAGCACAGCATCTCCGCATCCTACTTAGTACAGCTATGGTATCTCTCCTCTGGTATACTGCATAAGGCTGATTCATCAAATCACGGTATTAAGAGGGAGAACATTTTCACTAAAACAATAACTGTGCATAGAGGCAGAAACGGTTTGTTTTAGAGTAGGTTTTCTCCGCTGTTGCTGTAGACAGAGTGGGGAGAAGCTGCAGGTGATTGCAGGCTATTCGTGTCTATCTTCAAGGTAGTAATTTATGTGGACTTCGCTCCCTCACAGCACTGGATTGCCAAGTACAATGAGGCGACTTCAAAAAAACAAAGTGCAGCATTTATGACTTGATGAACCTCACAAAATGCAGATTGCGGTTTAAATCAGTCGTGCAGTTATCAGTCCTAAAGAATTAAATTAAATGTCAAAGGGCAGTTAGCTTTACAGCAACTGGTGCCCATTAGCTACATCTCAAAAGCTTTTGTTTATTCACAGGTCAGACATCCACTGAATGAATGGGAAGCATTATATACCTCTGCAAAAAAAAAAAAAAAAACTCATTCTGTTTTTCACCTGCAAAGAATTGAACAAAATCTGTCTGCATTGACTCCTCTTTCCTTTCCTAACAAACAGACGTGTGCGTGAGCAGCACTCTGAGGCTTAATAGTTTCCAGAAGTTGTTCCGGACTGTGAAGGGGTGTGTGTGTGTGTGTGTGTGTGTGTGTGTTCCCAAGGTTGTGGGGGCAGTTAGTTTTGAGTTGCTCACTATCTGCCCGCAGATCATAACATCACTGTTGGCATTCTGGGCTCTTGGCTGGTACAGTCCAGTAGAAGAACAAAAAACTGAAAAAAATCATACCGATACACAACAGTGGCGCAGTGCTACACAAGCCTGTTGATGACAACACTAAAACATCTGAGGCTTGTGGATGAAGAAAAACTAACTGCAATTATTATATGGTTTTTTTTTTAAATAAAGCATCACTGAGCAACAATTTAGGCCAATACAAGAGAATCCACACACAATTCAAGACCACGGACACATTTTAAGTCCTCATATGGAGTTAAAATGTGACATTATTACACTCAACAAACACTGTTGAGTATGAAATGTCTGATACAGGCTCAAAAAGATGACATAGAGCTGCCTCTTTGTCACTAAAAGCAGGTAGTTTAAGCAGGTAGTGGGGCCTATGCTACAATTTCATCACTGAATGTCAGTGTACATTTAGAAGAGCGCCTGTATGTATAAGCAGGGGGGGTTGAAATGTGCGATCACTGGTGTGACATTGCAACATATATATATATAACATGTGGCACCGAGAAGAAAGAAACAAAAGACCGCTTTAATTGTCTCGCCTCGGTTTCATCCCCTCCACGTTGCTTTTCTAAACCCCGGCAGTCATTCCTTCAGGGTACAGTCTACTCTTCTCGTATGCAGACACAAAACACAATAAAGCCTTTGAACAACATGCACACACACATACACACACACACACTTAACCCGTGTATAGTTTTAAAGCATTTAAGACCAAATCTGCTTACCATCTACAGCCCTTGATGGAGCGATTACTTCCAAACTGTGCAACATTCCCAAGACAAGCAGTCCTGTTGCCAACATGTTGGCCGCGGTGCGCAACATTGTTGTCTATCTTGAAAGATTATTAGTCATCAATCGCCTTTGGTCCTGTCAAAGCTGGAGGTTGCAGACAGGCGACGACGTGTAATCGTGCCCCAAGAGCGATGATGCTCCTCACTGGAAATCCGCTTTCTGGGTGCGCAGTGAAGCTGACACGGCTGCAGCGGTCTGCCCACTCGGAGATTTTTTCTTTTTTCTTTCTTTTCTTTTTTTTTTTTTTTTTGCAGACTGTCAAGACTAAAAGCCGAGGCTTCTCTCCCAGCCCGGGGTTGCTTAGGGGCTCCTCGGATGCATGGACAGCCCTGCCACAAAGGCTAGCAGGCTGAACTGAGCATCAAGCTAGCCTGGTTTGCAGATAAGTCTAGATGGAGATGAAGGAGAGCTGTGGCGCCTCTGATCATGCAGTTGTCTGTCTTTTGTTCTCCAGGAGCCACAGGAGGAAATAAAGAAGTGGATCAAATGTTCCTCTCCTCCCCACCACCTCTGCTGCTGCTGGACACAGATTGAGCCCTGAAGCCCGGAGCCCAGTCAGTCAGCGGGGCTGATGAGTGACGTCGCAACAGCAGTGTCCCTCCCCTCTCCAGCACCCCACCCCACCCCACCCCACCATCATCCACCTCCATCACAGCAAACTCTCTCTCATGTCAACTTACTGCAACAACAATCAGTCTCGTTGTCCCCCCCACCCCTTTTTTTTTTTTTAACTTTTCCATTTGGTGGTGTCTGTGGACATGACTGGTAACTGATGCTTTGTTTCTTCAGCACACACATGGGATATCTTGTAATTGTTTTAGTGATACCAACAATGCAAAAGCAATACATTAATCATAGAAAATGCTCAATTACACTTGTAGAAATTGCAGTAAAAACTCATTTGCCACCACCAATTTGGTGTCACCAGCTTCTTTTAGCCAACACCGAGGTGCTTCATGGAAGAGGTAACTAGCACCACTACTTTCCCATATTGCTGTGCATCCGTGCAGTCCAACCAGCAGGGGTCGCCAGTGCACCAATAACCATATGATCCCACACTGGCTTCCCACCAATGAACACAAATTGTGTGTGTTTTTTTTTAATGCACAACAAAGCCAGAAACAACACATTTCAATAACTATTTGAAACAAGACTGTTTGAAATCATCCTTGAGACGAAGAAAGTATGTTTACAAAATACGCATTGTTTTTTTGTGTTTATTACTTTTTCCAAATTGACATGTACACTTCAAAACTTTTTCAGAGAGACACAAGAAAACTTTTTGGGTGGTTACACGGGCCAAATTAAAACATTGGTTGGTTTTCAAAACTAAACAAAGCAAATGCCATTTGACAGTGCCGTGTGTGAGTCCATACTCCACGCCCATGTTTCATTTTCAACAGCAGTCTAGGAAATATATGTCTCAACAACTGGAAGAGTCCTAAAAAATGGCTGTCAATAAACTTTATTTTATTTTAGTCAAATCTTAGTCAATACATCTTTAAAATGTTCAAAAACATACAACTGATATTCACTTTTACATAGTTCTACACCTATTTAACACACTTTTTGTTTGCATTTTTATTTTGCATTTTGGTACACACACACGCACACACACACTTGGAGCTGTCTGTACTTTGTGTCTGTGAAATGCTGCACAGTGCTGACACCTAGTGGGTCTACATGGGCAGTATCCAAAGAACAATAGGTCCTTTGTGTGGAGATAAAAAAAAAAAAGAGACTATTTTCTGTAACACACCACCACAACGTCTGTTTGGTCTGAAGCATTCGTCTGTCTCACTAACCTAAGTGATCCTCTTTCACTGATGCTACAAAGATTAAACACAGAGAAAAGGGAAAAATGAGTCAGCAAAAATAGTTGTTATAAAATATACTGCATCCAGTGAATCACTTGAGAAAATGTTAATGCCACTTAGTTTCAACAATCCTCTCTTCATTCCAGGGCGTCACATAACACTTACACTTATTAAACTCGTATTTTACGGGCAGCTACAAGAGAAACTGCTTCATTTTCTGAAATGAGGCCGTAGCACTAAAAGAGGAAGTCACCACTTTGAACAAGCTTTATTTGGTTTTAATTCCACCAGGATTGTCAGCTGTTTCTCTATTTCATTCTTCATTCTTTGATGTTTTTTTTTTGTTTTTTTTTATAAGGGTGCTTGATTTAGTGCTTTCAGTGTGGTTTACATAGCAACAGTGACACAACACAAATTCCTAACCTATCAAAAGTTGAGTTCCAGTCCAAAAATGTCCTCATGCCAAATGCTTTTGCGCAATACAGACTTAACTAAAAACAGACATGCAGTGAAAGAGAAAGGAAACGCACAGAGCTACAAAGGCTTTAAAAATAAAGACACAAAAGACACATTGTAGTCATCTTGAACTTCTTAGACATCATTCCTGTGACACGCAGACACACACACACACACGCACACATACTCACAAACCACAGGCATGCACATACGTGATACACACACCGTTATGCACTATGATATATTTGGCCCCAAGATGGCACTGTTATTCCAGTTTTTATGACATTTCATAATGATAATGTTTGGTTTTCATCACATCTGACTTATTAATTAATACCTGCAGTAAAGATCAAATGAATTACATCACGATTAATAAAAATTATTTGTTTGTTTTTCCATAATCATAATAAGTGTCTGCAACCCTTCTTGTTTTATCTCGATATAAGTCAGTTTGTGCAGTTTTTATGTTGAGTGTGTTGCATCATGTTTGACTGTAAATGTGCATTTTTATGTGTCTTATTATTATTATTTATTTTTTTTGGCTTATTTAATGGGAAACATTAGTATATGTCAGTCAAACATAGAGTGGTGTTTATCACAATTTACCAGCAGATGGAAGCACAACACAGATGACAGACATGCTGAAGGAGCGCGGTATAGGATCCCTACATACAGCGCACTACTCTCACACTTTCATTTTGATCCCATGTTCAAAGGTCAGAGCTCAGCATGTGTACATAAAATAATAAGCAGATGTTTTTTTGCACTCAGTTTTAGACAAACAGAGGACTAACTTATCTGTATCTATAAAAATGTAAATAATTCCTAGTGTTATGCAATTTATTCCTATTATAATCCTCTATCATGTGTTGGCCTGAAAGCTGTTTTATGAAGAGAGATAAGGATGTCAAAGGTTGATGCCGTCCATCATTTGTTGCTCTCATGTATTACACATCAGACTTGTGTCCACCTCCTATGAGCATGATGACTTTTTTTTTTGTTTTGTTTTTTACATTATTGTTTCTGCTCACTCTTTAAGTCAGGTGAGTGTGTGAGCGTGAAAGAGCGACGAAGGAAAGGAGAGAGATCAGAGAGATCAGTTCTAATGGTTTAGGCTGCTATTTGACCCAATAGTCATTAGAAAGTGACTCATTGATACTGTAAACGCACATCTTTCATTACTTTGACGTTTTGCACAGCTTTAATGCCTTCCCTCATTCATCTCAAAGTCATTTTTCTATTCCATCTGTAGCTCTGGTATATTGCTATGCGTTTCTGCAGCGTCATGTGGTAACATCACACTCTGTTACGTCATAATCTGTTGAATGATTAATGTGTTACGCAGTAGTTTCAGACATACCTCAAAGGACAGCATCCACAGTGTTTAAACTAACAGCGACATTGTAACATGCTGCTCCTTTGAGATATTGTCTTGATTAAGTCACTGTAGCCTGATTCTTTAGTGAGAAGGAAATACTCATTTCTCGGCATTAAAGTAAGTTTTCAATGAGCAAATGTGTCATCATTACTCAGCATCACTCACTTCCTGTTCTCCTTACAAATCTATCTAAAAAGACTGACACCGGTTGAGCTGTTTTCCTCCTTGTGAGGTTGATTTTTCACGTCATACGCTGGAAAATCAAATATTAGAGAACTGCTGGTCATTAGTATCCTGCTAAAGACATCTCCCGCTCTGCATGGTGAGTTTTCCAGGGCGATTTTATTGTTGGAGTAAGTGAAAACACCACTCATCTGGTTTGTGTCATGAGTGGATCAAGTATTTTTATGCGTCATACTCCCATCCACAGCTAAGGCCCATGATACACCTCCACCCAGTTCACTGCAGCTGTGATGAAAGCCAGGTTGAAGTCCAGAGAAGAGATGCAGACAAACGAAGAAGCATATCAGTTCTGGTTCCCACATTGTTTTAGAGTTAATGAACATGACGTTCTTCTTAACAAACCAACTAATAAACTACACCGTGGATAATATCTGGCTTTTCAAGTTACCCGAGATTAAACCTGCCTGCGTACACACACACACATCTGCGTACACACACATGCGTAAATCTCCAAACTGCATTACGATTTGGACCTACATCATCACTCATCTTCTACACGCCCTCTCTCCCTCCCTACGCTGGTGCTCTCTTCCTCCCCTCCCTTTGCTTCAGAGCCAGATGGATTACCTCATCAATCAAAGTTCCCAGAATCACGTCCTGTGTGCAATGCAGTGTCTCCATTCAGTAGGGAAACAGTATGAGATACTCACTGCAGCCATTTTGTAAAAAAAAAAAAAAAAAAAGGGAAAAAAGAAGATAGCTAATGCATGTAATTATGTTATCATTCATCTCTATTCATCTGTTTATTCTGAAGGCGTCACACATGCAGGAAACTACTAATCCTGCTTGAGCTTGAAAGCCTCTCTAACACTAGTTTGAAAAAAATGTCTGGTGGGTCTTGGGTGGCTTGACACATTATGGATGTCAGTAACTTGTTACAGTTACTTTACAGGAGAAATTAAAATTAGATGAATAATCTAAGAAAGTCACTGAATGGCATTGGTGAGGCAGGGCAAGGCAAGGGTTTATTAAGGATTCAAGTTTTCACAATTCTGCATCCAGCCACACAAGACAAGAAGTTGAAAATAGAAATATGGAAATGTAGTTTATGAGACTTTGAATAATGCAAGAATGGCAAAGTCAAAAATGGCGCCAATTAGAGTTCAAAGATCTGGACCTCCTTGTTTAGGAGGAAGCTTCACAATGTTTTACAGTCTCTGTATTTTTTTTTCTCCCCCTCCTCGAAAGGAACAATTATGGAGCGGGCAATGCTGATAACAACTAAGGAATTTGAGGCATGCACAAACAGCCCTTCCCCCATCCGCTTAGCTCTCTCCCCTTCCCCCCTGCCCTCGTCCCCCTTCTCTCCTTTCCTCCCACTCCATCACCAGGCTTTCTTTCTGCCTCCTCAAATCTGTTGCTCAGATTACTTCCAGCTGGAACGTATAGAGTAAATAGCCCACTCAAGAAATTCTTGAAAGTCATTTAAAGAAAAAAAAAAGAAAAAAACACAATAGCATAGAATTTTGGAGAAAGTTTGAGTTTTGAGTTGTCACAGGATTATTATGTCTTTTATCAATAACATGCACAATTTTTTTCATTCATATTTGATATTTGTCCTAAAGCCAACCAATTACAACAGTAATAAGTAGAAAAAACTTTTTTACATTACATTACATTTATAGCTTTTTACAGTCTTACCCAAGGTAATTCTGACATTTTCATTCATTCATTTTTAATTTGCATATATATAGACATATATATAGATATATATATATAGATATATGTGTGTGTGTGTGTATGTTTAATTACAAATTGAGTAAATGTCAAGTACATGTATAATTCATCCTTTTCTCTAAAAATTGTTAAACCTGCACAACAACTGATTAATTTAATCAAGAACCTTTATGGATTCCATGAGTAGAAAATAACATTTGTCACTTTTAATTCTCAAAAATCAAATGATACAAACATGATCGGAGGCAGAAATGTACCTGCTTTACTAAATACGTGGAAATAAAGAATGATCATTGCAGACTGTGTACCACTTCAGCACATATTGATCTTTAACATCTAAACACATTAGTGCTTTATCTTTTATGCTGAACAGAGGATTATGACAAAATTTCCCACACACACATTTACACAAACATACATACATTTACATTATGTCTATATGTACATGAATGGCCGACATTTATTTGTTTTTCTGTCAGCCGTTCGTCTCCAGCCTTCCTCACCGAGACTTCCTTTTTCACACTCCCTGTCAAAAACACATTCCAACCACAGGGAATGCTTGACTGATTGTCTGAGTGTGTGTAAGGGTGTGTGTGTGGTCTGTTCAGCAGACGTGTAAATTAACTCCTCTCACGTGAAGCGTGCAAAAAACATTCAAGGATGTCTTTCTGTGCTTTTCTAACATGCATCATTTTAGTTTTCTTATTTTCCACATCAGGGATGTAAATAAATAGTGTTAAATTACATTTACACTATATATAGTTCAGTCAGTAAAAAAAAAAAATCTATTAAATCTGCAGTATAAATCTTTTCAAATTTAAGTCATTATGTATAATTGCAGTTACACAAGCTTGCAGAGATTTGCTGTATATGAGCCATTTCTGAATCTGAATAGAACCAATATAACCAGGTATTTCTGATACTAACCAGCCGGGAAAATGCAAACCAAAACCATAGTTTCTGGATATATTGTGTATGTTTAATGATAAATATCATAGACAAACTTTAACACTAATTTTACAGTTTAAGCTTGTTTGCAGAGATTCCTTCTATATGCAGTTGGCCAGTTTCTGATGTAAAATAGGTACCAAATGCAGAGTAGTAGGCTGATAAAAGTATACAGATTAAGGAAGGTCCATTTAGTAACAAGACTGTGTATTTTTTGTATTATGATCTTTACCAACAACTTTCTATCTATCATATCATATCTATATATATATATTCTTTATATTTATATATAGACTCCTTTTACCTCTTTTTGCCCTGAACATCTCTATATTCAAGTTTGCTCTTTTTCTTTTTCTGTTCCTCATTCTGACCTTGAACCCCACACTGACAGTCTCACCGAGACCCTGGCTTACACATGAACTCCCTGAACCTTTCCACACACCATTCATATCCACTTTCCTCCACACACACACAGACTTACACAGGCTTCCTCCCAAACAACAACCCACTTTGATGACTGAGGTTCACCCCCACTGCATTGATGTCTTTTTGTGTGTGTGTGTGATTGGGGGGCGGGTGCTAGGCTGTTAATGCTGTTGGTATTTCTCAACATATGCTGTTGTCCTTTCACAGATTGTGTAAAGGTGTTATTTTGAAGCTGTATTTTATGCTAAAAATGCAAATGAAGGCGGACTTTTATATCAGCTAATATTAGGTTTAATTTCAGATACCAACTTGTATCTTTCAATGCAAAACTGAGCCAGACGAAACCTCGGTTTTATAGAAGAACCTTTGACCTGTCTTTCCAAACACTTAAAGGCCGTAATAAATTAAACTAATAAATATTATTCAACGCCCCATTTCTTCTATCCGCGATGCACACCCTTAGGAAGCTCAGCAGCTCACAGACACACACACACACAAATACTTAGCTACCATAGAAGTAATAAGTATGGATTCACAGGCCAGAACGCTGGGATGGAGGGGGCTGGGTTACTTAGCAACGAGCCTGTTGATGTCCAAACAATGTTCATGTCGTCAAAGTGGCTGCCTGTGCCAGACGGAGGTTCTGCTGAGCACAACAATGTCACTGGTGTGTTCCTAAATGCAGACGGAGGACCAGCTTACAGGCAGGGCGCAAACTGCTTATGCCACTAATTCATAGAAATACTCAATGCTGTAATTTTTTATTTTTTTATTTCATTTTACTCCATATAGATTTAGGGCACAGCAACTGGGCAGCCTGGAATAAAGGAGTGAGATCTGTTCACCGGGAGACTGGACATGCTAATTCAACTCATTTTGTCTTGTCTTTTATGAAAGCTAAAAATTTAGAAAACATTTTGCGACTTGTTACAATATAATATTGCAGTTATGTATCAATTATTTAAAAGAACTAATTGACAAGTGATATATTTCTTTTCCTTTTTATGTTTTGAAGACAGACAAGGTTGTAAAGCTCAGCTCAAGTCACTTCTGCTCACTAGATGCAGAAAAATCAGTGTGAGGAAGTGTTTCTCCATCCAACAGTCTCCTTGCCTCTTTCAAAAGTCATGTTTGGTGTCGCGTCTGTGCTTGCAGGGGTTTTTGCTTATTGCGCCACACATCATAACATTACATTTTGTCCTGCATTGATTCCTGGTATTAATCCGATTATTATTATTAAGCTGTCCATGGCACAATAATTGTTGGCTACCGTGAGAGATTAAAAGTAGCAGAAGTGCTTTGTAGTGTAACCAGCACTGATTATTTTGAATGCTACTGCATTTTAGGCATCAGGTTTCAGCTGCCATCTGTGTTGGGATGCATCTCCCAGCCAATCTCTGGCAACAGGAGAAAGTGAAAAGGCATTTAAATATAGCAGAAGTAGATAAGAAGCCAGAATCACCGACGAAGCAAACCATGGATAAGATAGGAAAGGTAACTTCAGGACACTGCTCATTCACACGCCAGTGGCAAATGTTTAGTTTTAGTACCCTGCGTGCGTGTGTGTCTGGTGTTTAACAGCCTTCATCTGTGACCTTCAGAGGAAACTACAGGACATCGTTAGAGCAGATGCCCTGCATTACACCATGAGCAGTCCACATCACAGATCATGCAGATGTTTGTCTCACACCATTTACAAGGCCGTATTTGCCTTGTTAGTTGGTAGTACACACCTGATTACGCCCTCAAGATTTTCCACTCTATCTGATTCACTGAGTACTATGAGTGTGAAAAGTCTTTGTATCAGATATTAGTGCTGCATAATTAATCACATCATATTAATGGAAGAAATATTGCAGGGAGGGAGGCAGCTGCATCACTAGCAGTTAGATACAGGGAAGCACAGACTGAACCATGAGGGACTTTTGGTCATTGTCTACTCTCGTGCATTATGCAAAACGTGGCAAAATCCCAGAGAAAATCCCAAAGTCCAGTTACAGTATTAGTATTTTTTTTTTACAAGCAAATTTACATATACCGATAAATATGGCATGCAACCTATATATTGTGTTTAGGTCATGTTATGACATACAGACATTACTGATGTTAAAGAGCTGTGTCATGACCATTTGGTCAAGACCAAGTTAGCAGTGAAGACACAAACAGGACGTAGGGCACATCTCCACAGTGCTTTCCTTTGCTCAATAGGTCAACCTCAACCTGTAAACAATATACTCTGCTCTAAGTGGTTTTAGTTGGACACTGTAATAGCTGCTTGCAGCCATATTTTCATTTTTAAAGGTTCATATGAGGTAATGACTGGAATAGAAGTGGTGGTGGTGAAGGAAAACCTTAATAATGACTTTTTGATTAAATTTTTTTGCCCCTTTTTTGCCAGTGTGAAAACATTTTTTAATGTTTAGTCGGTCTAGAAGTTGAATCTAACATTTTCTGTGAAAGAGGTGCTCCTTAAAATTTAAATTTAATGCAAAAACATATATATTTTTTTGCAGTGCTGAAATATCTAACTACAGAACACTGACAAGCAGATTTCATGCATTTACAAAGATGGTCCTTAGTTAGAAGACATGTATTTAAACAAAAGTACATGTTCAATTTCAAAATTATGCAAAGATGTTCAAACCTCAAGCAACCCTGGATGATCTGTGGGGGAATTTAAAGCGCTTAGAAGGAAAATGTGGATAAATCTTATTTCTGAAACTAAACTCGAACCAAATCAAAATCAGTATATCCAATCAAATAAGTAATGTCATTCTCATTTTGCTCTGATGTGTCTGAACTTTTACATTCAAAGAAGCTGTTTATTGCAGATGATTTACTGTAACTCTCTTTCTATACATAGGACATGTTGTTTGTATAGCAAATTTCTACGACAAAGTTTAAAGAGTGCTTAGCAATCAATACAAATAAACACAGAGACAAGGTTACACAAGCAGAGAAGAGGGCAGCAGCAAAACTAAAGAGGGTACGCACAGACTCTGGTTGGGTTAGAGAGTGGCGGCGCTGCTATACACATACACACAGTATATCCTTATCACAGATATCAGGCCAAATGCTGTTATCAGCTTGACCTGCATTAATTCAATATTACTTGAAACAAGGCACAAAGGTCTCCTCAAGATCAGCTGTTTCATAATTACACACAACTGTTAGACTTATAAGACATGTGTTTATTTAAAATTGGTTTCATGTTAAAAAAGTTACATTTAATTTAATTTAAACAGGCTATTCCTATATATATAGGATTTAGAGTATGTTAGGAAGTTTATATCGGTATACTGTATATCTTGTTATTTATACATTATGTTTGATATAATTTAGAGCTTTAGTTGTGGTTTTTGAATGCTAATAAAATGATTAGGGTTTCTAAATCCTGAGGTACTGAAGGATAGTTGATACTAATCATAAGGAAACAAATGAATGTCTCTACTGAAAAGAAGTGAAGTCGAGGTAGTAAATCAAAGACCACATAACTTGATTCATAACACCTTTTTGATTCAATCTCACACATCCAGGGAGTTGAGTGATATAACAGTATGTGCTGAATGAATTTGAACTAATCCACCTGGAGCCGTGTGCAGGACCCCTGAAGGAGGCCAGGGGCCAGCTCTCGGGGGCCCCTGGCTGTCCTGCAGCAGCAGCACCACTCGCAGTCAACCAGCGGGACTCCAGGCACTCACTTCCCCAGCTGCTGACGTCAGCTGGCAGCCTGGGCTGTGCTCGCTGCTCCGCACATAGCGCCGAGGAAAAATGCTGCTCTCCGTACCGCCAAGGGCAGGAATCAACCCATACAACGGCTATAACAGCAGAAACAGCAAAAAGGTAAACGCTATCTGGCTTTTTCCTTCGTTTTCCAGCTTGTTCACCCTGCGGGACAATACGCCCGCGTATGTCGTGATAAAAAGGGGCTTGTGACAGTGAGCTGCAGTGTCCTTGAAAAGCGAAACGTACTGAATTTAACTTAAGACTTCGCGGAGTAAGAAAAAAAATAAAAAAAATAAAAAAATGCGCCGTATAGAGCAGCCGTGGTACGTGATATGTCCAGGGAGGACATTTGTTACCGCTCCGTCCTGTCATGTTGGACGCCTGGTGTTTTTTATTTAGTAGTATTTGTGTACGAGTGTACTACAGTAAGGATGTCGATATGGCTTTGCTCACTCATTTGAAAAAGTCAATGGTGGAGGGAGAGCAACTTTTTTTTGTGGGTAACTGTACCGAGTTGGGATGGCGCGTCTGTGTCTGGATGTGGGGGCAGGGTGAAAGGCTGGCAGACTGAGGGGGGGGGGCATGTTATGAATTCTGCCTCTTCCTCCGTATCTAATGTTAAATCAGGTCTTCATTGTCTACGCTGCCGCCTAAGTTTTGCAAAGTTTTTTTTTTTTTGTTTTTTTTTTCTCTTTTCCTCGTTTCCCATCTGAAAGCGGAATATGCCCCACCCCTTGAAAATCCCACCGGACCTTGATGACTACATTCCCAGAATTATGAATCGCGCTCTCGTGCTCGGTCGCGTTCACTATTGACACTGTCACTTTTATAACCAATGTCTGTGACAGAAAGATATTCTCATGCAAATGCACGACATAATATTTGATGCGCATCGGTACAATATTAAAAAAAAACGAGTCAGATTACAGGTCTACTTAATTAGTTTAACAGTGTTGTTTTTTTGTTAATCAGTGTTTTGTTATTGTAATCCCTTTCTCTAAGTGTAACATCATCATCTAGTCGGAGTCTGACTATCATGTGTCTTCTCTCCATGGACTGTAGTAGCTTAGTGACGGTAAAGGCTCCTTCATTATACACTACATGTTGTGATTTCATGTTTAATGGATTCTTTAATGGATTTTTTTTTTTTGCTTCTGTCTGCCTGTTTTTCATTGACATTGTTTGAGCTTCTCGACTCTAAATGGCATTTTAGATGCCGGGCACCTCCTAGATTTCATGTCAATGCTCATGCCTCTATGAGGAAAATAGCATTATGTTTGACACACACATACACACACGTTTTATAGTCTGTTTCAATGAAGTTATTTACAATATAAATCATCTGCAAGTATAAGCCCTTGGTGCTTTATTCTTAATTATTTTAACTGTATACTGTGATACACATCATCGGACATCAGACTTCCGGTTTAGCCCCCTGCTAACTTGAGGGATAAAATAATTTAATCGTGCAGCTCTTCTACATTTACCAAATGTTACGTCATGTATCCACTGTTTTACAGCCGCAAAAGTGTCGACGCGGGTCAGCTCACGCATGTACACTTGAGTTACATTCTGGTAACTACTATTTATTTTCACAGTCAGAAGGGGGATAAAAAAAAAAAAAAAGTTCTGCACCGCAGGTTTAAATGTAAATCTGGTTTATTTAGTCTTCTGTGATAATAAACTGTCTTTGTGATGCCTGTCACAATAATTTTGTTGTCCCAGAAATGTGATGATATAAGATCGCAGAAATGTAAACGTACACCCTCTCAAAGAGCAATTAACTCTTAATTCGTAAGAATAATTTCAGACATTGGAATTAGAATCTGAAAAGATCCTGAGCTGCAAGGTTATTCAGGATTGCCTGCACACGGTTCCCACGTCCGACATCACATGTAAACACGGAAGTGGCCGGGCAGTTATGGCGGCGGTTTTCAGACGATTTGAGACGGGGTAGCAGCCATATATACATATATCGTAGGTTGACATATAGACATGATAATGTCAATAATCATGTTCTTGTATGATACGTTGATGATGTAATTATCTGACACAGTTATTGCAGGCATCATCCATGTTTTTGGACTGATTCTATATATTTTGAGTTGAGTTGACATTAAATCCCCTTTCTCAAAGAGCGGTATCTGTCATGATATGAATTATGTTTAACAAACACGCGGGATTTGGTTGTCATTGGTGTATTGACTGTCCAGAGTGCATCCTGAATTTGGTTCTAAAACACTCAGACTTATTTATTCAGATATAAAGATAATTAAAAAAGTAAGAATAAGTGCAAAAGTATTTGTTTTTTTATGCCTTCTGCTCTTATTGAGCAATGGTTCTCATAGTAGTCAACCTCCTGTGTTGTGATTCCTAACATTTCCTCCTCCCGCCTCCAGCTCCCTCTCATTCTTTCTATCTCTTGCTCACATTCTGCCAAACCTGAGTACACAAAATAAAGTCTAAAGACAAAATAAACATGTTGAGCGGCGAGAAATGCGCTCTTTGTGTGCATGAGATGATTACCCAGCCTGATGACTAAAAGGCGTTTAGTTTCTGTTATCCCTAAAGCCTGCCGCTCCTCCTCCTGACTCATTACCTCATTTCCTCTTTCAAGTAAATGGAATTAATGTTCTCAAATCAAATTTGGTCATTTTCTGTGTAATGCTTTCTGGATGGTAAAATAACAGGAGGCAGCTTGTTGGCTCTCAAGGTATCACGCGTCTTCACCCAGAGCCTCATACAAAGGCTACAAAGAATTTGTATTCATCAATCAGATTTGTGTTCTCATCTTTGCAGGAGCCAGTTTTCAATAATATGTTGACGTCCTGCTGTGATTTAAAACTCTAGATGCTCCAACACTCATTCTAGTGGATCAAAACACAACTAGACATAAATATAAATCAAAGAACAGCACTAATTGGAACATTAAATTGAACGAGGGCATATAAAGGGAAGAGATTCCTCACACGGCAGAATAGCAGAAGTGTAGTCACCCGTGCTTCTTTCACTTTCTGATGTCACTTTTCCTTGTTCTTGTTTTATGCAATTTAAAGCAATGGTCCCTGACAAAAGAAGCTTGTTAAAGAGCTTACACGTTGTCATACAGGACTATAAAACATTTAGGAAAGATTGATTTCACTTTGTAACAGAATCCTGTGCTTAATGGGTAAAAAAAAATGCTTTATAGAACCATTTTGATCACAAGTAACTGTCCCGGGTTCGACAAAAGCAGGTTCATCATGTCACAGATCC